>VWYH01004935.1:0-90235 GCA_013399365.1 Pampusana beccarii
CAGACAAATAGCCTGTGAGCATGGCTGAAAAAGGCACCTGGGACGCTGTGGCTGGGATGCTGGGATGCATCCCCCGTGGGTTTTGGAAGGCATCTGTGCCCTTCCACCTGTCTACAGTCTTGCCCTCCATAATTCAGTAATGCTTTTGTATTCATTACTGGGTGACTTCAGGCTCAGCAGAGTTGCTGCATGCATAGCGTGTCGCTAAGGAAGATGGATCTAGTCATATGCGAGGGCTTCTCGGCATTTCACTTGTGGTGGGTTGACCTTGGCTGGATGCCAGATGTCCACCAAGCTGTTCTATCACTCCTCTGCTAAGCTGGACAGGGGGAGAAAAATACTATGAAAGTCTCATGGGTTGAGATAAGGACAGGCAGATTACTCAACCATTACTGTCACAGGCAAAACAGACTCGACTCAGGGAAATTAATTTCATTTATTACCCATCAAATCAGAGTAGGATAATGAGAAATATATCTAACTCTTAAAATACCTTCCCCACACCCCTCCCTTCTTCCTGGGTTCAACCTCACTCCTGATTTCTTTACCTCCTCCCTGTGAGTGGTGCCGGGGGATAGGGAATATCATTTGTAGTCAGGTCATCACGTGTTGTCTCTGCTGCTCCTCCCTCCTCACACTCTTACCCTGCTCCAGCATGGATTCCCTGCCATGGGAGACAGCCCTCCATCAACTTTGCCAGTCTGGGACCTTCCCATAGGCAGTAGTTCTTCACTAACTGCTCCAGCATGAGTCCTTTCCACTTGTTCTTTCCATGTGGTGCAGTTCTTCAGGAATGAACTGCTTCAGCGTGGGTCCTCCACAGGGTCACAAGTCCTGCCAGCAAACCTGCTCCAGTGAGGGCTTCCCTCACAGAGTCACAGGTCCTGCCAGGAGCCCGCTCCAGAGCGGGCTCTCCACAGGGTCACAGCCTCCTTTGGACATGAGAGGAAGCTTCTAGCAGCTTCTCACAGAAGCTCACCACTCCTGTAACTCCTCTGCTACCAAAACCTTGCCACACAAACCAAATACACACTGAAGCAGTATTTCCATGGCTGTGTACCCACTCAGCATAGGCAAGGTTGCTTTTCATCATCCTCAAAAGTAGTCCAAGGAGAATGTGTTGGAGGAAGGCTGTAATGAGCAGAGATGCATTGCAAATGCATTGTGATTGATCACTGCTGCATCTCGATGAGTAGGAGCATGGTGTGTCCTGGAGCATCCTGGAGTGGAGCATCTCCCTTTTGAGGAAAGGCTGAGGGATCTGGGTCTCTTTAGCTTGGAGAAGAGGAGACTGAGGGGTGACCTCATTAATGTTTATAAATATGTAAAGGGTGAGAGTCACGAGGATGGAGCCAGGCTCTTCTCGGGGACAACCAATGATAGGACAAGGGGCAATGGATACAAACTGGAATACAGGAAGTTCCACTTAAATATGAGAAGAAANGGTGTGGCGTACAGGTCTTTGACAATCTTCTTGAAGGTGTTTTCCATTTTCAGTAGAGCACCCAAACATTTTCAGTCCACTTATTCCAAGGAGGGCACGGCAAATAAATACAAGTCTGGGACACCTACCATACACATACTAGAACATCATCTGCCTCACTGCTTTGCATGACTTGCCTTTGCATGTCTCCTTGTCCAGGGAGGCACAGAGGCGGTCCTAGGACACGGCTGTCTCCCTCAGTCTGTGGGATTCTCATGAACACATAGGAGTTTATCCTGTCTGGAGTTTTTCTTTGATTAGACTCTTGAGAATGAGTCTTGTCCAGATTATTTCAAACAGACCTGTACATTTTTGCTTGAGGATGCAGGTATGCCTGGGAGGGAACAACAGAGCAGTGACTGTGCTGTGTGTCTCCCAGCAGGGCTAGGGACTGACATGTCAGATTTTTGCTTTCACACAGACACCTGAAGAGGATCCATTGCTGCCAGGTCATGGCAGGAACCCACACTGAGGGCTGGAAGCAAGAAGGGAGCTGAAGGGTGTGCTACAGAGCTGTGGGAGTGAGTAGGTGCAACACGCAGTGGGACAGGAGTTGAGCCAGGATCTGCTTCAAGGCCTGCACCCCGTGGGGCGAGGGAGCCAGGGATGCCTCCCTGGGACAAATAAACAGCCTTCGGGCAGGTGGGCACAGCCACTGCCGTGATGTAAGCTGCTTGCTTCTCCTCTCATCCATGAACAAGTGATGATCAAAGTGACTTACAAAACTAAGATAATAATCTTACAGTCACTTTTCCTAACAGATAATACTTCTTAAGCCTCTTATTTCATTTGACTGTTTCTTCCAGGCTCTCTTCAATTTGTTATCATCCATTAAATAAGATGTCCAAACCAGGCCGACTACTATCACCTGCATCCTCACCCAAACCAACCAGAGCAGAATAATTACCTCCAATGTCTCACAGATGACACTACTACTATTAATACTTCCCAGAATTTGATTTTCTTTTCTGGCAAGTGTGTCTCATCATTGACTCCTATTGGGTCTGACTCATCATTGAGTCATGTTCAATTAGATTTTCCAATCAGAGTGATTTCAAGCAACCTAACCAAAAGGCAGGAGCAGTTCCTTCTAGAAAAAAAGCCTATTAAAAAAAAAAAGGGAGGGTGGGGAGGACGGAATTAACTAGTCAGTTATTTCAGAGTACTTTGTTACTTTGCCATTGTATTATTGAAAAAAAAAACAACCAACTGAGTCTGAAGAAATAGATTTTCTGAAGGATTTTCAATCTGTAAACCACCAATTCTTGGGAGCCACGGACTAAGGTCTTCAAAGTGTAGCTGAAAACAGAAAGCCTTTTGTCAGTAAGGAAACTTTACTGCATGGATGTGCATCTTCTTATGCAATGTATACGTGTTGACAAAATAAAAACGGCTGAAATGACTGTTTTGAGTCAATTGCTGAGTATGTTTACTAGGTGATTGACATGTTCTAGATACTCTCACTCAAATCTTTATATCCTTTGAAGATAAATAAATACACAGGGACAAATTTTCAAAGGCAACTATCAAGTCTGCTAGGCTGTAAAAAATTTCTAAATATGTACTTAATATAGGTATTTAAAGGAGTGTAACAATATATTTACCAACATGCATTTGCAGATGCAGAGTTTTATAGATACAGGAGGTACAGGTAGAGGTTGGGAAAGATGGCCCAAATTGTTTAAAGTCTTCTCTAGCTGAGTTGCTCACTATGGTAAATGTTCCCCTTATCTTCTCCTTATCCTATTTACACTTCTCATTCTGTGACAGCATTTATCAAAGATTGATGAAAATAAAGAAGATTGTCAACACAAATGAATAAATAACAACCCTGAAATTGTGAAGGCTAAAATGCGGGAAAGTGTCAGGAGAATCAATATTTAATTAACACCTCTACAATACATATAGTGTAAGAGGCCCTTCTGGTACGCATTAGCTACCAATTCAACTTTAGGTGTTGGGTTAGCATAAAAGTTTCACCTACGGAACATAGGCTAAATAAGAAGTGAATAGTGTGAAAGTAAGGATAAAAAGCAGATTAAAGTGGAGGAAGATCTTGTGTTGCCAGATCTAGAAAGTAAGCCAGATAAATAACTTTTGAGTGACACTGAGGACAGTACAAGGGGAGAAAACTTGCAGGCAAAGTCTGGGTTTTCTCTTGTATAAATTATACCTTTAAATTCTAGGGGTTTTGCTGAGAAGATTAATTTACAAAATGGAACTGAAATAACAGCAAGAAATAGATATTTAATGAAGAAATCCTGTTTTGTCTGTAAAGATTTGCTAGAGGTCAACTCTATGTTACTGGTTTGTGCTGTTTTCTGGGATGGTTGATCTAGGCTTGTCTTTTAAGCAATAGAAATCACTAGGTGTGAGTTTCTTAATTGTAAGTATTGCTATTATTTTATTATTGGAAAACTCTAGTTATATAGCCCCAGTGGGATGACACATATATATCACCATTTGGTAAATTGAATGGAAAACCTACAGTTTTACACAATATGCTACCAGAGCTAATTGATATGCACGATACACTCCCAAAGCTAATTGAAGTTAATGGAAACATTACTAACTGTTTCGGTGATCAGTGGAGAAATCACACATTAAACAGGTAGCAAAACAAGAAAATGTAAATGGTTATTCTCTTTCAATTACACATGAGGTTTTGGGCATACCTGAGGATTTGGTGAACCAGTACTCTTTAGCCCACATGCATTCCCCAAAACCTGAAGTAAGCTGTTTTTTTTCTTTGTGAAAGGTCAGGTTTGTACATAGTACTTGCACACTAGTTTCAATCTTAAGAGTAGAAAACAATTTTTTGCTTAAAGTTTGCCTTTGAATTAAGGTTGAATATGGACATACGTTTAGCTGTTACTGGAGTTGTTAATTCTACAGTGGTAAACTTGCACCTGTCTTCATTTTATAATCTCAGTTTTCCGCCCATCTCTTGAAGATGCACATGCTTTTTAACTCACTCCAAACACAATCATTCCTTCAGAATTTTCTCAGTCTTTTGTCACACAAAAAGGGTGATAGTAGGATATACAACCCAGGCATATACAAGGTAAGGTAGTTTAAAAGTATAACTGGAGGGAAATAATAAAAAAAAAGCTTTTTGAAATTAGAACCTAATTTTGAAATTTTGCTAGCAGAAGGGTTACGTAATCTAGCTCGTCTTGACATGTAGTGGAGTCATCCTGTGTTCTTGCAGGTTCGAGTTCAGTGCTAGGACAATGCAACAACATTAACATTACAGAGTTGCAATTCTTTTAGAGCAATAAACCTTAATTTATTTTTTTAATTCAGAATAGTCTTGCTTTCCCCTTTTTGCATTGTGGTTTTTGGTCAACCGCCTTTTGGATGTCACCATTGCCTGCTGCTCTTTCTGCATTTTTGTATTTGTTGCTAGCTGGCAGTGACTATTATGTATCTTAGCTGACTTTTGGCTGGGTCATTTTCTGATTACCATAAGGCATTCATATAGTTCCTGGTCCTTGCTTAATTTTTCTTTTTCCCTAATAAGAAAAAAAATTATTTTGGGATGTTCCCTCCTTTAATTGGAGTTCACTGATTATGCCATCTCCTTCCTACTATGAGCCAGGGCCTGAAGAGAATTTAACAGAAAAATGTCAAACCTATCAGCATGAGAAACTTCAGCATTGAGTCAATTAGGAGTCAATTCAAACATTCAGATAATTCATCCTCAAACATCCTCAGCTGCTGCTGCTGTCTTTTGCTACACCATTTAGTGATGGTTGGAACTGGCAGCTAAGAGTGGCCAGAGAGCAGGAAAAACTTACCTATGTCATCATCTGTACTTAAAGCAAAATGTAAAGCAAAAGAAACATGATTGAGATTGAAATTTTTAACCAAGCAGATAATTCACACACAATAATTCATTAGATTAATTCAGTTCTTATATTCAAAAGCACAAGCTGACTTTGACATCCTTCATTGTTCACATTTCGGGAATGCAATATGTGCAAATGGCATTTCAGCAGCATTGTGTTTTTCGTGATTGATCAGACTGGTCACACAAAAATGCTTTTCTTCTACCAGGAGAATGACGGCTACAGCCCTTTCAGCACAAATTCTTACAGTTAAAAAAAAAAAAACAAAACAACAAATAAACAAACAACAATAACAAAATAGTATTCTTAGTTTTATCTAGATCTTTCAAACCCCATCTTCCATGAGTATTTTGGGCCAGAAACAGTCTGTCACACCACTGTTTGTGAACTTGAGAGGGTGTTGACATTACATTTTGAACAAGTTACTTTTTACATTAGTTTTCTCGGGTCCTGAGTACACACCACCGATGCTGATATTTAGAATGTTTTTTCCTACATGCAGATGGACTCACTGATGCAAAGCAACAAGAACCATTTAATACACGTGTTTTCCTGCCTTGCTTGCATTGCCAATGTATTGGTAATACACACCAGTAAACAAGGCCAGCTTCTGCAAATTAACCTGGGAGGCATTAAAAAAATCAATTAGTAGCATCCTATTATCCTAAACTTTTGAAAGAAAACAAGGTTTTTAGTAACTTGCCTTAAACTGCTAATTTGCAAATTATTGGTATTATTTTAATTACATGAATGGCCTTTGCTTTAAAAATTCCCTCTACTTTTTAATAGCAAAGCTACAGGAAGATGCCAGTGTTGATTGATTGGAAGTGTTTATAGTAGAGTCCAGCAGGATCTGTTATTGCACTAGTCACAGAACGCAGCAGGTGATGCACTTGAGCAGTAAATACCCTGCTGGGGAAATGAGCCCTTACGTGGAATAGCTCAGATTGTCCACTCTCAGTAGCACCCTATTAGTTTTTGTCATCTCTTCAGTTGTCTCACCAGCAAAGTTTTAAGTCTGTTGAAAATTATCAGCATTTTTTTAAAATAGATTGATTGTACCTTTCACTTCCTTTGACTATTCTACGGAAAATGGTGCTCCAGCATATAGGAGTTTTAGCCCAGACCTAAAGAACTGTGAAAGTAACTGAAGAATTCTATAGACTGATTTAAAGTACACTCATTTAAGCTAGTGACTGGATTTATATGCCTTGGTATTACATTAGGTTTCGTTGGATTACTTGTTTATAAACACAGTAGTCTCCAGTGGCTGGAAAAAGAGAAACATCACACCTCTTTTTTTAAAAAAAAAAAAGGGGTAAAAAGCAGGATCCTGGGAACTAACAACCTGTCAAACTCAACTCCATGCCTGGTAAGATCATGGAACAGATCCTCCTGGAAGATACATCGAAACATATGGAAGACAGGGAGGTGATTAGAGACAGCCAACATGGCTTCACCAAGGGTGAGTCATTCCTGACTACCCTGGTGGCTTTCTATGATCAGTGGACAAAGAAAGAGCTATGGGTGTCATCTACCTGGACCTCTGTAAGTCCTTTGACACAGTCCCCCACAACATTCTTGCCACTAATTAAGAGCGATAAGGGTTTGATCAATGGACTGTTAGATGCATAAGGAATTTACTGGATGGCCACATCCAAAGAGTTGCAGTCAATGGCTCAGTGTTCAAGTGGAAACCAATAACAAGTGGTGTCCTTCAAGGGTCTCTACTGGGACCAAGATTATTTAATATCTTCATGAATGACGTAGTGGGATTGAGTGTACCCTCAACACCAAGCTAGGTAGTGCAGTTGATTTGTTTAAGGGAAGGGATGCCAACCAGATGGGCCTTGACAGGCTTGAGTAGTGAGCCCACGTGAAGCTTGAAGTTCAACAGGGCGAAGTGCAAGGTCCTACACCCAGGTCAGAGCAATAAAATTGATAGAGAACTGCCCTGCAGAGGACTTCAGGGTACTGATAGATGAAAAATTGGACATGAGCCAGCAATGTGCACTTGCAGCCCAGAAAGCCAGCCATATCCTAGACTCCAGAAAAAGAAGTGTAGCCAGTAGGTCAAGGGAGGTGATTCTGCCTCCCTACTCTCTGCGCTCCTGAAACCTCACCCGGAGTACTGCATCCAGTATTGGGGTCCACAGTACAAGAAAGACCTGGACCTGTTGGAGCAGGTCCAGAAAAATGATCCAAACGCCCCTCCTACAAAATAGGGCTGAGGAAGTTGGGGTTATTCAGCCTGGAGAAGACTCTGGAGACACCTTATTTCAGACTTTCAATACTTAAAGTGGGCATATAAGAAAGATGGAGACTTTTTACCAATGCCTGAAGTGACTGAACAGGGGTATAACAGTTTTAAACTGAAAGCAGGTACATTTAGACTGGACATAAGAAAGACATTTTTTACAGTGAGAGTGGTGAGGCACTGGAACAGGCTGCCCAGGGAAGTTGTGGATGCCCCATCATTTGAAGTGTTCAAGGTCAGGTTAGATGGGGCTTTGAGCAGCCTGAACTGGGGAAATACGTCACTGCCCGTGGCAGGGACATTGGGCTAGATGACTTTTAAAGGTCCCTTCCAACCCAAGCCATTCTATGATTCTGTGTTACATAGACATCTCCAGCCTTAAGATTTCCAAATCATATATGTTGTGCTGCACCACAGCTAGATCTACAATACTAATAAGACAAATGAAATGCTCTGGAGACTATTTCTGAGCTCTGTACAGCCTATATTTGGTGCCGCAATGCCCAGCTCAGCAATTACATCTGTTATCCTAGTGACACCTTGATAAAAATTTGCAGAGGATTACAAATTTTAATATCAGCTGTCCAAACATCGTCAAACACGAAAGTGTCTCATGTTCAACTGAGTGGAACATGGCACATACTTAAAAGCTTAAAATAAACGATGCAGTGTCCGTAGACAAAATGCTTCATTTTCAAGCAAACTATCATTTTAGGTATTAGAAGATCTTTTCAGAGTAAAAATCTCATATCCTGGCTGAAAGCAAGAGCTTGGGCAGAGACATAAGAGAAGATATAATAATAATTGCTAAACAATGGTGCTACTGACTCGCTTCCCTAGATTTTCCTGGGAAGATGAAGACAAGCCTCCTCCATATATATTCCTGCAAGATATGTCCCTGTCCTCCACCCAAATCCCTGTACCTTTGCAGGGGATTGAAGTTATATGACACAATTTACAGGATGAGGCCTAGTGCTGACAATATGCATGACCATATGAAGGGTACCTCATCTCACAGCTTTATATTGGAAACAGTTTAAGAAAAACGTGAGACTGGTCGGCTGAAGCAAGGGCCAATGGAGGAAGGACTAATCTGTTCATCCTCTCAGTGGTGACTGCAGTCTGCAGGCTGTACTTGCTGGGTTCCCTAAACTGCAAAGAAACCTGTTTATTTCACCACTGAAGACAGAAGTGGGCATCAGTTCACTTCATGTCTGAAGGACTCCACTGCTCCAGCCCCTAATTCTGAAAGTCATATCTCTGCCACTGCCACTAACTGAGAAAGGATGCTAAGTAGCAAAAGGTTTGGGAGACTTCTGACAGCGTTGTCTTCCTCTGCAAATACTTAGGTGAACTCTAGGCTTTGCATGACTTTCCCTATGGGCCCAGGAAATCTGTGTCCAACTATGTATCTCCTTCAGTGGGCTGTGAAACTAACATCACTAGCCATGTTACAGAGTCTTCAGGTTTCTTCCTATGGGTCCACAGTGTTTGGGGGCCTGTTGCCCCCTAAATCCAATCAATTCTTCTGGATTATGCAGGATGGACTTTGACAGGTAAGAGCAGGAGAGCAGGTTCAGCTGGAGTTCCCTCTAGATGGGTGAATTCTCAGAAGGGTCTCATGGAACACCTACTAAGCTGTCTCCTGTCACTGACAGCCCAACAGCAGAGTTTAGTCACACATGGTGGCTCCTGCCCTCACACGACCTGCATGCCAGCCAAGCTCTCCTGCGGGTGCGTTTCTTTTACAGCTGCCTGAGGAGGTAAGTATGTACAGCTTGAATAATTGGCATTTAGCATCTCTTCTCAGCACAGACTGTAAGTGCATGATAAAGGTCATCTCACTGCAACAAACATCATTAGCCTTGATGAGCCAAGTCCTACTCTATGCCCACAGTGTCATCAACTGCTGATCTTCGGATCAGGAGACTTTTCCATCTGGTAGATAAGGAGAGATACGTTGTCTTCCCTTCAGCCCCTGGACCAGGAGATGTTTGATAGGATGAATTGTGACTAACTCTGATAAAACATATTTCTGACCTCAGCCCTGCTTTGAGGAATTCCTTCAAGTGCTGGTTGCTGTCGCTGAAAGCCCAGTCAGGTTTAGCTGGGCCATGCCTAATGCTGTGTAGGAGGGCACTAGACCTCTTGTTCAGCCAGCTTCTTCTACTAGCTATCAGAATCCTCCAGACCTTATACCAGGGTTGTGACTACATCTCTCAGCTCCCTTGCTTCCTTCTGCTCTCCACATACAAATCCCTTGTGTAGGGCAGGAATACTGATTTGTGTCTCTTTGGATGTCTTCAGAGTCATTCCACTAGTGTTTTGTCTGTAATCAGCCTGAGTGCAAAATGACCTGTTCCTGATTTCCCCATTTTCCTCTGTTCTTTCAATTTTTTTCTTGTTTTACTAATTCCTTTTCAGAACCATTGTGATTCATCACTATGTGTCGAGTCCCCTCCTCAGCTCCCAAACTCAAGGAGAGCTTTTTATTTCAAGCTATCCTCTCTGAGAGGAAATCAACAATGACAACGTCTAGCTTAGAGAAAAGACATATCCAACAGGTCTGCAGAGGGTAAAGCTTGCCATTAGAAACCTTTGTAGCTTTTATCAACCAGAGGCCTAGACAGTGCTGCAGACAATGATTTCCTCTACCTTGTTGTGTTTCATATCCATTGACAGACACATTGTCCATACATTTTTCTCTTTTTGTGAATCTAAATTTTGGACTGCCCACTGTCCTTAGACAATCAACTCCATAATTTAGAAATGTTTTCTATGAAAAAGCTTTTGATTTTGGCCTCATAATGTCACTGCCTGTCCCTGAGTTCTTGTGGTCTGATGAGTAAACATTGCCTATTCACCTTTTCCGTGCCATAGAATATTTTGTAGACTTCCAAGCTGAAGTGGACTCACTGCTCTCTGGTAGAAATTATTCAATACTTTTTATTGTACTGGGCTAAATCCACCACTTTCTCTTTTATCACTTATGGACCTTAGGACCCATAAAATCCAGATAAATGTAGCACATATGATGTAGGACCAGTAAGAACCTATCTTCTATGGGGAAGAGATCATCTCATGAATCTTCACTTGCCCAAAATGAGTCTCCTCCTTCACTCCTTCTTGCACTTCAGCAGTGCCTGTACTTTCTCATTAATCTGGGGGTTATATTTTCTTCTACTTTTCTCCAAAGCTAGGTTCTCTCTCATTCTCCAACTCCCTTTTTACATCTTCTTAGTAAACATACAACAAACATTTTTGAAAATGTTAGTTCTGCTCAGTGGCTTAGGAAAGGAGATATGCACGAATGGCCTGGCAACTATTATGAGACCATCTGCTGGTAAATATATATAGATTTACCCTAGATGACTGGCCATTTGTAAAAAGATACAGATAACATTTTCAAGTATTAAACAGGTGGACATCAACTGGATAATTAAAGAACTATGGTACATATAGCTGCAAGTCAAAATATGTGATTCCTTCTCATCTTGCATTTAATGAAAATAATTTGCAAGTTGATTTATCCCTTGGCAGCTGCAAGCAAAGATTGTTCTTTTTATTTTCAGATTTTACTTTCCTTGTTTAGGGGTGTTTTGGCCTACAATGTTTATTTATTATGGCAATGATGCTGTTGTCCAGGTCTGAGGGAACTGTTTGGTTTCTTTAGGCAAGAGGCCCAGAGTTTTTAATTTCCACTTGAAGGTTAGTATCAAAGCATGCAGAGGAAAGCACTTCATAAATCAGTTCTTGTATACATGAAATAATGAGCTGAGTGACATTTTTTTTTAAAAGTGTCATGTAGTCTCTGGATTCTTCTAAAACAGGAAAGCTTGGAGTATTTTTCAGAAGTGAAGACTGCAAATATTTCAGTAAAAGAGCAAAATGGTTGAATATTGAGTTGCCATTAACATCCCATGTCCTATAAAAGAGCCTAATGGCCTCTTGAACACTCTAGTAATTTGAGTCCATTAGTGTAATAGTCAGGGATTAAAAGCAGAAACAAAGAGATCATTAACCATGAAAGTTAAACACATCTGTTCATATTCAGTCATTAAAATGACAAATATGTAATCACTGAGAAACATAGATCTTAGTATAGGAAGATTCAAGATAAAATCAGCCTAATATAATGTTCTGCAAAACCTACATATTGGTCAGAGGAAGAATTTTACAGCAGCTTCCATCTTAGATGCCAAGCAAAAGCCCTAGTACAGTTTCACCTAGTGGATACAGCAAAGGAACTACACAGGTCTGCAGTGCTCCCGTCATTGCTTCCGAGACAAAACCACAAATTCAAGAGAGTCCATCACCCTGATGCATCTTCCTACTGTGTTTAAAATGTAGGGAAAAGATGATGGCCCATGTGCAGAGTCCAAATTACAAACTATTTGTCCACCACAAAAGATACCTATGTGCTTTCATGTGAGGATGACTATTTCACTGCCCTAACCTCTGGGATCAACGGTTCCTAACCTGGTCCTTGCAGCTTGGTAGAAACAGTACACTCCAGTTTCCATGAATCCCCAAACCCTTCACATGGATAAAGCACCAAAAAAACGGTCTTAGGTTTGCTATTCCCTGAGGACAGTGTAATTGGTGATTATGTTTTCACCTTGGGACTATATGTATATTGATGAGGGTGCAAGAAACAATGAATGAAGCTTTTGGTAGAAAAACTGAGTGTTTGTGCTTAATTCTAAAACTGTAATCAAAGCTACAAAAGAGGAAAACAGTAAAGTGCTTTATCAGGCGCTCTCTAAAGTTTGTCCCTAGCCCTTCTTTTATCCAAGCTTTTGTTCCAGCATATGTCACAGCATCCTGTACTGAGAGTCCAAGCAACATCAGAGCATCACTTCACAGAACCACCTGTTTTATGGTTTACTGTTTCTCAGTCATTAGCCAGTCAGTTCTGTGTAGTAGCTGCTCACTTTTCCCTTCAATCTGTTCCCTAGGGCTACTTATAAGAGTTTGTTAGCACTCTTCCTCCATCCAAGGTGGATTACCTTGTTCTCTCTTAAATTCACCTATTTCCTAGTTCTGTTATCTAGAAGGTATATTTAGCAAGATAAATTCTCTATTAAATAATTGCTAATCAAGTAATACCTAGAGAAACAATTGTTAAGTACTAGCAATGGATATTTCTATTTCTTTTTCCTGTAACATCTGAACTCCATCCATCTTCCACTCCTTGGGAGTTTTAGTGAATTTAATGTTCTATTGTAAATAGAAAAGACAGGTAGGCTAGAAGGGGGGCATTAATTAAGAATACAAGATTGTAAAGGCTGTTAAAATCCCATGTAAACCAAATAGTGTGAGAAGTCCTTAATGTAATTTTAGTCCATGACCACATTAGCAGGACTCCAGCCTTGAGACACAGGCTTAATAAAAGTTTCTGGAATCTGAAACTCTCTTCTATTTCATTCCCTCACCTTCACATGCCAGCAATTTTAGGGGTCTCTGTTACAGAAGTCAAATTAAAACTAGTCTGAACACCGGAATTATTCTAATTTCGATTCTGAAGTGCTTTCCCATTGCATCAAGTGCTTTGCCAATGTTAAAGGGGGCAATAGAAATAAAAACAGTTTGTTGTACTTAGCCTAAAGCAGCCACTCCTCAATTCCTAATACCTGACCAGCTGTATCTCTCAGGCCTGAGTGCATGAAACACAGCTCATCACTCAGCTGGGCAACAAGTTCAAAGCTGGAGACCTTCTGCCATTGTCCTCCTGGGTGAACCTGGTCATTCATGGTGCGGGAATCTATCTGTCCGAAGTGTAGAGAAATTATGCCTTTCTCTTGCATGAAGTAGGTACCTGAAAAAGTACATGTTTTTCTCCACTGAATGTATATGGAGCTCATAGTGACTCCCTTAGGTGCAAGGCATCTATGCATTAGCTGTCTGAAGCTTCATTTCCAGGTGAGTGGTGAGAGTTATCCAGACTTCCCTTCCTCAGGCAGCAGTTCTTCTTTGGAAAGAGGGAATTGCTTTGCATTGTTTTGCCTGCTGATTAAAAATGCTAAAAGAGGAGCATCATCCATGTTAAACAGCCTCGTTATTCTGTTAGCGGATGGAATGAGAAATGCAGATTGGAAAATGCTGGTTTAAAACATTTGTCATGGCTGCAGCGACTTAAGAAGTTTGTTAGATAAACAATGAGAATTTCAACCTTCACAAGCTCACTATGAGTTCAGGGAGCAGCAGTCCCTTGTTTGTATTTCTCATCACTCTTTCGTCTATCTCTGCTCACCCTTCATGCGCTTTTCTACATGTAATATCTTGTTCCTGGAAACAAAAAGCATCCAAAATCTTATTAGATTATGTTTACATGAATTTTCCAGTCCAGTAATGCGTATCTAAATAATTGTCCATGCTATAATCTAAATTAAAACAAACCTAAAATTGTTTTGGAGAGTTATCTATCATAAGACAGATATGTAACTGAATGAAATACCATAGGAAGCCATAATAAAAACAAATCTCCACTGTTTATTATACTTCTGCTCTTTTTAGCCTCAGGCAACTCTGTAGTAGTGTGTTGTAGGCTAAAAGGACCACATCTGTATTCCTGTCTATCATCTCTCTTTAAAGAATGTCAATAACTCAGAAAAAAGGCAATCAGCTGAAACCATAACAGATTAACTCCTTTGGGAACTGGTTTACCTATTCCTTTTTTAAATTTCCTTTAAAATGTAAATCTATCAGGCTCCCTCCTAAAAAACAAGGAAGGCACTTTTTATTATTTGTGATTTTAAAAGATCTGTCCCTTTATGAACAAAACTATACAGTGATATGGAGGTTAGGGCTCGAAAGGATCTTGTCATGCAGTCCCAGTTATCCCAGACATCTCAAAACAGCCTCTCTCAAGCTAGTCAAATGCTGGCTTGAAAGCAACTGTAGAGGTGCTCCTGCTGCCCTGACTTAAGGTAAGTCCAGAATTTCACTGCATTGCTGATTAGAAATCTCCCTCTCATTTCCACCTTAGCATACTTATGACAGTTATTTTTTTTATGCCACTCTGTGTTCTTTCTCTCTCCTTAAGTGCTGAAGTTTTCCACTTCACCTTTTCTGCACTTGTCCAAATGTGAATTCAGCTTTCAGGGACAGATAAGAACTTTCCTCATATTCCAGATGAAGTCTCACCAACAGCATGGAGTCTTCCCCAGATTACCTTTTTCGCTAGATGGTGGTTTGAGATTCACCCACAGTCAAATAGTATACCAGCTCTTTATCTTGCTCAGTCACTTCCAAATGCTGACCTAATTGTTGATTTTCTTGTTATTAATCCTCGGATACCTGTCCTTGAATTTCATTTATCTGGGATCCCCCTTCTGTTGTTCCTGCAATATTAGGTGGGTTAGTGCTTCCTTCTAGAAAGCTCAAATCAGGTGGTTGAGATCAAGCTGGGAGGGTTGTTGCAACCACCTGTGTATGTGGCTGCATGTGCACGTACCATAATAATAAAGAGAATTGTACCTCTGTAGGTATTTGTCTAGCTGAATTTTAGCTAAATATATTCAATGTTGACTCTCTTTAGCTGAATTGTCAATCAAGCAGTATCCTATTTGAAGAATTTAAAAGCGTTCTCCTACTTGCTTGAATTGACACAAGGAAATAAAGATAAATGATGGAAAACTAAAATGTCAGTGGTTTGTATGAAGACAAACAATCAAACTGGAAAGTTGTAGCATCTGTAGTAATTCTTCTGCAGGGAAAAAAATAGAATTTAAGTCCTTTTAAGTCATATTGTACTTCATCACTCCTCAGACAGTGACTTGTTATCTTAGGAGACATCTGTCAGATAACAGTGCTTTCTTTGACTGTAGAAGCAGCATCTTCTCAGACCATTTCTTCCCAATTCGGCCTTAATTTCTCTAACTCAAGGGTAGAGACAATGTCTCCTTGGAAATCATTATTCTTTATCCATTGATCATAATGCAAATACATTTCAGAATAAAACAAAATGGATCATTTTAATGCAGCCTGCTTAAACAGGACATTGTGTTTCTCTCCAAATGAACATTACATTGCAATAACATGGGCAATAAAACTATAATTTCCAGCTAATTCCTAAATGTCAACTATCCTTTGAAAAACTAATGAGAAATTTAATTGTTCAAGACCAACTTAGACAAAACTTAGGAAAAAATGTCTCTATGGACTGTAAGGTCTGAATTTTATTAAAATCAATTATTTAATATATTAAAATACATTAAGAAATTATGAAAGAAGACGGCAAAATAGCTGAGTTTTACTCAGAGGTTTGAGAGAAACTATTTTTGCCTAGTTCTGAAACAACTTAAAGAATACCAAATTCAAGAAAGGAACATAATCTTTTATAACATTAATTTTAAATATCTCACTCATTTACCTTTTGGCTGAGTTTTCTCTCTTCCTTCCATCCCCAGATTTCTCCCCAGCACTCCAATACGCAAGCACAGAGGCTGCCCTGGTTTTACGATCCCAGCATGAATGAGCTAATTCATGACTTCACGTGGTAGTGTACGCGTGGAGCTGGAAATAGAGCCTCAGTAGTGTCACTGCATCTTTTGTGATGTAAATCTTCTTAAAAGCAAGTGATTTAGTTGTCCAGAAGACTAGTAAATCCTCTAACAGTGGGATATGCAAACCTCAATTAAAACTCAGACCTACCTCACATGTGAGCTTTGCCCTTTAGAATCATAGAATGTCCTGAGTTGGAAGGGACCCACAAGGATCATCGAGTCCAACTCCTGTCCCTGCACATGACAACCCCACAGTTCACACCATGTGTCTGAGGGCATTGTCCAGTCTCTTGTTGAACACTGTCAGGCTTGGGGCTGTGACACCTCCCTGGGGAGCCTGTTCCAGTGTCCACCGCCCTCTGGGGGAAGAACCTTTTCCTAATGTCCAACCTAAACCTCCCCTGGCACATCTTCCTGCCATTCCCTCGGGTTCTGTCATTGGTCGCCAGAGAGAAGAGATCAGCGACTGCCCCTCCTCCTCACTTTGTGAGGAAGCTGTAGCCGCCATGAGGTCTCCCCTCAGTCTCCTTTATATCAGCCCAACTATAATCGATTCTTGTTCTAATAGGAGAGTGTAAGTTTTGGACTCACATCTCAAATCTGTGCTAAAATCCTCCAGCTTCTAATGAATATGCTCAGCTACTTGAAATTCTGTGGTGATAAAAGAGGGCACACCTTTTCCGTTCAAGTACGTTTTTCCCTGTAACAAGATGTGAAAAAATCCTCTTGACCTATACAAAGAAAATTGGGCCAGTAAATGTTAAATATAAGCATATTGAAAGGTAATTAAGAGATAGGCATCCTTCAGTTGTTAGAAATTAATGCTTTGATACTTCTATGAAGTTTCTAATGTATGTGATGGATAAAAATAAGATAAATGATTGGCATATGCTTTTTTTTTCTTATTTCAGCCTTCTCCCTCAGTCCATGTGAATTTAGGAGAACAGCACTGGCTTTTGTATGAGTCATAAAAGAACACAGACATTATGTAAATAGTTTCAGTGGATAAATGAAGTGGAAAAACTCATTTTACAATAGAAAGAATAAGTAGTATTACTATTTGATGGAGCTGAAAACCACTGAACTTTAGAGATGTCTGATCATTTCCATAAGTTTTCAGGTACAATGAGGAGCGATGAATTTCAGCCAGGAGGAGAGGAGAGGAGAGGAGAGGAGAGGAGAGGAGAGGACGGGAGAGAAGGGAGGGAGGAGAGATTCTNCGAAAAGTGTAGGTGAAAATGGAGAGGAATGAGGTAAAGGGGGGAGGGAGGAAGAGGAGAGGAGAGGAGAGGAGAGGAGAGGAGAGGAGAGGACCTACAATAATCATCTATTCCAACTGCTTGATGACTTCGGGGCCGACCAAAAGTTAAAGCAGTTCTTAAGGGCATTGTCAAAATACCTCTTAAAAAACTGACGGGCTTGCGGCATCAGCCACCTCTCTAGGAAGCCTGTTCCAGTGTTTGACCACCCTCTTGGTAAAGAAATGCTTCCCAGTGTCCAGTCTAAACCTCCCCTGGTGCAGCTTTGAACCATTCCCACGTGTCCTGTCACTGGGTACCAGGGAGAAGAGATCGTGACCTTCCTCTCTGCTTCCCCTCCTCAGGAAGCTGTAATTAGGAGCACTGCCCTGATTCCACCAGTATTTTAAGTTTTTGAGTGGTAACTTCTGAGCTCTTTATGAAGTTCTTGTAGAAATCTGTACTGACTTAGAGGTTTCTACTTCAATTTAAGAGTTTAAGAGCTCTTTTCATTTTTTCTTTCAGAATTTCAACTTTTGTAGGAATTATCAATAAATTGTGAAGGATTTGCAAACATTTAGATTGTTTCAAGATCTGGGATGGCCCTTGTAATTAATTTGGGGTGATTTTCATCAACAATAATGGATTTTGGACTAGGTCTGAGTGGAAATTTATTAGCGATGGTGCAGTTGTTGAAAAACACAGGTGTGAATGAGCAGCTAGTACCACATGATAGATCTGCTCTACTCCCACAGAAATTACAGGGAAACTGGAGAACCTTAGCTAGGGTACAAAGCTGGCCCAAGATGCTGGCAAAGGTACCAGCACCAGCTATAACTTCAGTGCCTCATGGCCACTTCTGACTTCAGTTCAAATAAGTTTTGTTTGTTGGCAGCTGGAGATTTCTATTCTGTGATTCTGCAACCTTGAAATCCGCCACCCACTTCAATGACAATGTAAGTGATATGAAAGGACGCTTTTACTTATTTTCTGTTTTTAAAAGGAGCTGTAGTAAACTGGCCTTGAGACAAATGTATCTGACTCCAAACTCATCAGCTTAACCACAATGAAAATAATACCAAGCCATCATCTAGGGGAACATAATCTCACGGGAAGTTATCTGAGAGCACTCTACAGTGCAATGTAATATATTTATGCATAGGAAAAGTTGGAACAGTTTTTAAAAAAAGGGTGAATAATCAGCAAGGAGCCTATTGTAACAAAAAGAATACTGGAGGCAGCACAACAGAGACTGCAGAGCAGTTTGATCATCAGGGACTCCTTCTGTCTCAGTTTTACTACTCTAGCCATTTTAATAAGTATTATGAAATACTATTACAAAAACAATACATAGACTCCAAATACATTGCTGTTCGTTAGTGCCCTATGGAATGAAGTTAGTGATAACAAACACAAGAAAACCAGTGTGGCCAATTGTCCCTTTTATGCAACTTTGTTGTAGTAACACTGACACTTAATTGGATTTTTATGTGATATTAGAGAGGAAATGTGTATATTAAAAATGTATTCTGAAAGATTTCTTCATGCAGGAGACAGTTCCATCAGTTTTAACATAATCTAGGATTGCAGTTATTATGATTCAATAATTTAGTCTCCATTCATTTTACTCATTGTACTGGGATTTTCTTAACCTTTTTCAATTAGTATTAAAGACACTCAGTAGGAAAATTCATTCCACACAGGTAAAAATATCCTCATATAGCAGAGTGATTATTTTTATTATGTTTCTACTTTTAAGGTGCTATTACGTTACATATTATTTTGCGTGTACAAAGAAGATTAAAAGCAAGTACTTATAATTATTCCATAAACCAATGTTACAGTTACCTCGCTCAAAAATCAGACGTTACCAAATCTAAGCAAAACTGAAGGGAGGAAAGGGATAGAGAGAGGGAAAGATTGAAGGGAAGAAATAAAGTCGAAGCAGAAGCCATTTCTACCAACTTCATTTACAATGAAGGATTGCCAACATTGTTAAAAGCCCTGTCTGAAATCATTACTAGCTTGAATTGCACAAAATCAATCCTTGAATTAAGAATTAAGGAAAATAAATAATAAGTCACCTGAAGATGCCTTGAAGAATATTCTATAGTAGAGATCATTCCATATGGTGTATCTTTTTACTGATAACTTCTCAAAAAGCACTTCAATTTTCTTATTTCAATGTCTATTCTTCCTCACACAAACATAAACATTTGTTGTCACAGGACTGATTTTTAGTGGCAGAAATAAAGCCTGACATGGCCAATTGCTGTTAGGAAGAATAAGTGCCTATTTTGAATTTAAAATTTAAAAATGAAATGAACTTGCAAAATAGTTAGCATATAATAAAAATGAATGTCAGAAAGACCTGCTCCACTAACCTTGCAGAGACTCTTTAATTACACTGGAAAATTTTAATATGCTAGATTCACAGAAGAAGAAGGGACTTTGGGTATTAGTTTTCCTGACCTACATTTGCACTCAGTTTGCTTAGCAGAAAGGAGTCAGGGAAGTGGGACTCATAATAAGGAAGGGTTATCAGGATATGAATTACTGAATAAAACACAAGATGTTCAGCTTCTCAAAAAATGATTGAGAACTTTTCTGAATTATCCAAGAAATGAGGAAATAATCATGGCAATCATGCCAGCACTTGTCACACCCTCTAGAGATTTTAGGCAGTCTGGGGTTGAAAGTAGGATTTAGCAACACAAAAAAGATTAAGGAACAAGTTTATGTTTGGTCTGGTTTCTGTTGTTCTTATAGCCCCATGACTTCAGCAGCATTATTTTGACATTTTTTCTCATCTGTGCCTGTTAGTAAAATCAGAGAAAGTAGAATGCAAAAAGCTAGTTTTTTATGTTTTTTCTTTTTTCGTCCTTGATCTTAAAGACTACAGCTCATGTGTCTTTAAGACCACTCCTGTTGTGAACCTTTTTTTCACACTAGTAATGGATTGTGCCCATGGGCAGTCTGACTCATGTCAGCTTTGCATAACTTGTCCAACCACAGAAATGTCTTACCATTACCAGAAGGGGACACATGATCTGGCCCATGGAAAATCCTAGAGTTTCTGAAACGTAATGCTATAGGTAAAATGAATATAGTTGTTTTTTCTTCAGTAAGAGGTGACTCTGGCATGGTGGAGGTCAAAAATCTCTGGTTGTTCAAATAAGTAAGAGAGAGCGAAACCTCATCCTCCTTTATCTATCATAAAGATCCTTTGCCTATGAGAATGAATAAAAATAGAACTGGTGACACAAAACAAAACAGAACTTGAGTAATTATGCATCAGAGTTGCAACCTAGCAAAGAAAGCAAAATATATTATTGATTTTAAGTCTCCTGGGAGTTTTCATGGTGTCAAATCAACCAATCAGTTTTAGTAATCTAGCACTAATGTGTATCCAACACAAATTAGATTTGAATGTCAAGATTCCCTCATAACACCTTGGAAGTGTAAAAGGGCTTGAAGATGGTTTAGCTGTGCTTATGTCCATGTTAAAAAACACTTAGTAATGCCAGTAATAGGAGAAAAGACTCCAGTGCAAATGAGGGTTAAACCTTTCATTGGGAAGATGTGCCAGTTCTCTGAGGAGCTGAGCACCTCTTGAAAGCAGTAGGAACTGAACATAGCCAACATTTTACAGGGTCAGATTTTACCTTGATTGAACACTAGTAGCTTTACACAAATTCTGTAGGCAATTCAGTAATGCCCAGAGATAATCAGGTATGCGAAGATTAAAATACTGAGAGCTATCTTCGAATCCTGTTCCCTGGGGATAGTGTCTAATATATGTTAAATCCAATCAGTGCCTTTTAGCTTTCTTCCCTGTCACAGAGTTTCAGTTTACTAATTAGAAATGTTCAGCTGCAATTCCTTGACATCACTTTCTCACAGGGTAGAATTCAGCACCCTCTGAGAATTTAAAACGGTTACACCACCATTTGTCAAGGTCACAGCAAGAAAAGGATTTTCATTAATTTTAGATTGGCAAAGAATAAGAAATATTGTAATTGCTGCATTTAAGCCATTCACTGGACCAGTTCTCTTTCTACTTCACAGACAGCCAATTAGGGACTTTATTTAAAATGTAAGAATTGCATGACTGTCATTAAAGCTACGGTTCTGAAGAGTTCATTTGCCTTTTTTTAATGGAGGTATTAGAGAAATGCAATCATTTTTCAGGACAATGACCCGATCATTCAACATTTGGTAAATAAAAATGTCTCTCTATAAATTTGACCACAGGTGGAGCCTCCATTAAAATGAGTGCTGGGAGGGTCCAATTCTGCAAGGCACTGACTGGCCGCTGTGCCAGCACTGACCATCTGCCTCCTCAGTTTGACTGAAAGACCTGGAAAATTCTCCAGAATGTTGTGCTTTTGTGGTAGGAAAAAGGGGAAAAAAAAAAAAAAAGTCAAATGCTCTTCATTTGTGAAAACTGCAGAGAGCCATCTCCAAGGCCTGTTGCTGGTTAGTGCAGCAAAACTGTGTCTCAGTTTCAACCAAGCCAGAGCCAGAGCAATAAGTAGACATCTGGGCTCACCCAAACAGCATTTCAGCATTCTCCAGCACCCTGTGAGCTTTCTTGAACGAATGTCCTTCTCATGACAAACAGCACACTTTGCATGTTCTTTCTTTTTGCCATTTATTGAAAATTAGAGGTATCATTTCAGATGTCTTTGTTTTATTCCTTTCCTTTTTGTGAGACTTGGCTCAAAGGAATACATTTCCTCTATTTCAAAGCAACACATTTAGTGCAAAGTGTTAGAATCTGGGTGGTCTGAGACTGCATTTTGCGGCATCTTTTCATGGTTTTGCTTCGTCGCTAAGTACATCTCTCAGGTGGGACTTCTCCTGCAGACTAACAGTACAAGACGTTTATCTTCCTGAGGATTGTATGACTTTGCACTGGAGATCCAATTTCCTGCCCTGATTTTGCCAAGAGAGATTTGCTTTTTCATGTGATAATATGGTGCTCCAAAAGCATTCCCTGGGACACACGAAATCACCATCATTTTATTTCTTTATTGAAAACATTTCTGTTTACAGACTTTTTGCTTTTTGAGAACAAAACCAAAAATCTTTGTCCCACTTGTGCTGTTAGCCATATATTAATTACACCACATGCATGTCTTTTGCTCTCATTGCATAGTAAATATGTTTTTCTTGGTTCCCAAAACAGGTGTGTCAATGAAAAGCTTTTTTACCACCTCATCTCTCTCTTCTTCTCTGGTCATTAGAACTACAGGAAGATGAGATACTCAAAACACGAAAGACAGGATGAGAAAGACTAGCCATTTCTTTCTCCCTTTAACTGTTTCAGATGAATTTTTTTCAACTCAAGCAATGTAGACAATATGGTTACTCAAAATCTTGTGTGGACAAAAGAAGCTGCCACAAATGTATCAACTAAAAAAAATGTATTGCAATGCACTTATGTGCCTCATTGATGTAGAAAACGGTGCATTTTGGCCCTTTTGGGTTAGCATCTGAAACTGCTTACATCCTCTTTCTACAAAGGAACTCTGTTTAATCAGGCTGGTCATTTTCCAGGTCTATGTTCACCAGTCCACATCCGAACCCCACACTGAATATAAAGCTCAGATGCACGAGCGTGTACGTCTGGCTGCATCACTTCTGGTGTCACTTCTCAGGGAATGAAACTGGATGTTCAGAGGGCAAAGAGACCTGTGCAAGCTTCAGATGCGGCCCTGACCAGAACTAGCAGGTGACAGGGATTGCAGAGGTTTGGTAGTGTCTCCTTCCAGTCAGTTTCAGCACAGCTGAGGCAATCCAGTAATAGCCAGCAACAGACTGGCAGGAACAGAGGGGAAGTTATGCCCAGCCAACCTGGCAACCTTCTGTGATGAAATGAATGGCTTGGTAGATGAGGGTAGAGAAGTGGACATCATCTATCTAGACTTCAGTGTTTACTGAAAACAAGTCAGTAAACACTGAAGTCCAGATAGACAATGGACACTGTCTGCCGTAAGATCCTCGTACTGAAGCTGATGAAGTATGGGCTGGACAAGCAGACAGGGGAATTGAAAACTGGCTGAACAGGCAGGCCCAGAGGTTGGTGACCTGTGGCAGGAAGTCTAGTTGGATGCCAGTAATTAGCTCTGTACCCCAGGGGTCAATACTGGGTCCAATCCTGTTCAGCATCTTCAAGATGACAAGAGAAGGAGACCACCAGAGTTCCCTTCTGGTTTCAACCATTCTGTGAACAGCATGGGATCCCTGTGGGAGTCAAGGTCCAGCAGGAAACAGAATCCTACAGTGCCTTAAAGCACAGCAAAGGCTTTCAGATGTGGAACTAAATTACCAACATAAAAATTTAATGTAAGTAGAAAACCAAGAAACTCCTCATTTGCTGTTATGTGCTCTATGAAGAACAGTATTTGCTCCTCAGAAGACATACAAATTCATGAAGATGTCGTATTTTTTTTTTCACAGTCATTCTTGTTTGAAGTCTCTAAGTAGTCTAAAACTGAAAGCTCAGAATCATACAATGAAAAAAATACCCTTTTTTAATCTCATAATTTAAGGCTGTGGTGGAAGGACATAGTCAAGGTTTTGAACATTTGAGTTAACAATACTGATGTAGGATGTCTTTTTGTGAGAAGATTCAGTACACCTAACAAAATCTCCCCTCATGGTCCCCTGTCTGCACCAGAGTGCAATTAAATTGATAATCATGATAGTAATTGTTAGATATTCTGAAACAAATGATACCTAAAGTACTTAATGGAATGCATAGCATGAAAATTAAGAGAGTTTTAATAATTTCTGCATCTCAGAGCCTTGCCAACTAACACTTTTCTAAAGGAAAGTGAAACTACACAGATTTCCTCTAGGTGAGACCTTGGTGAAGATGTCCTAATGCTGTCTCCTACCAACCTCCTGACAACCCTGGCAGAGGCAAGAGAAGTCTGAATCAGACAACAGCAACACTGAGAAAAGAAGCTGAGACATGTCCCAGGAGAAAGGCTGTGAGGAGACAACAGGACGCAGGGGTGGTCACAGATGGAAAGGTGACAGTGCTGTCCTGGGGCACAGTGGCTTCATGTCATTGGTCCTGAAGACAAGAGAAGGGTGAGCAAGCCTTTACTGGGAAGGGAGGTTATTTTACCCTTTGCCCAATATTAGGCTAATTATGCATGCTGCTGACAATGGCCCTGCCTGCTGTTTTTCAGGAGAGACGGCTTTTTCTAGAGTAATTAAGAGAAAAAAAGTATGTCTCAGAGACCAATTTCCCCCTCAGTAATTGAACCCTTATTTTTGGCCAGTGCCTTTGGCCATGAAATCTCACCTGTGCTACTCAAACCACAACATGTTTAGAGTAGCTTTTAGAAATGCTCTGATTTAAGGTGAGCTCCACTGAAAAGAAGTCTTGTTTTCTTTTTTCTAAACATGATTCATCACTTGATTAGGCTACTCTTGTAAAAGCAATGATGGTGAAGTAAAATAAATATCCATGTATCTTTTCTTCCAGGTTGTGACTGACATCAGCAAGGTCAGGGTCAACTTGAAGGGGATTACTAATAACACACTAGGGTATACCCTCTCTCTAGAAGGTTGTGTAAATTAAACTAACTAAAGTATTTTTCCCTTTCTAAAAAACATGAATCAAGTGGCTTTACAAATAGTATTTTATGCATTAAAAGTAAGTTAGAAAAATAGGGCAGGCTTAAGAGCTAATGAGAAAGAAGGGGAGAGGAGAGGAGAGGAGAGGAGAGGAGAGGAGAGGAGAGGAGAGGAGAGGAGAGGAGAATATGATATTTCACATGGGAAGGACCTACACTGACCATCTAGTGCAACTGCCTGACCAATTCAGGGCCCCCCAAAAGTTAAATCATATTATTAAGGGCATTATTCAAATGCCTCTCAAACACTGACAGCCTTGGGGCATTGACCACCTCTCTAGGAAGCCTGTTCCAGTGTTTGACCACCCTCTTGGTTAATTAATGCTTCCTAATGTCCCATCTAAACCTCCCCTGGTGCAGCTTTGAACCATTCCCACATGTCCTGTCACTGGGTCCCAGGGAGAAGAGATCAGCACCTCCCTCTCCCCCTCCTCTCAGGACACTGTAGAGAGCAATGAGGTGGCCCCTCAGCCTCCTGTTCTCCAGACTAGACAAGCCCAAAGTCCTCAGCTGCTCCTCACAGGACTTTCCTTCCAGCCCTGTCACCAGCTTTGTTGCCCTCCTCTGGATGCACTGAAGGACCTTCACATCCTTCTTGAACTGTGGGGCCCAGAACAGCACCCAGTATTCAAGGTGAGGCTGCACCAGCACAGAATACAGTGGTACAATCACCTCTTTTGACGGCTGCTCGTGCTGGGTTTGCTGCACCCCAGGATGGGGTTTGCCCTCTTGGCTGCCAGGGCACACGCTGCTGACTCCTGTTGAGCTGCTGTGGACCAGCACCCCAGGGCCCTTCCTGCAGGGCTGCTCTCCAGCCACTCCTCTCCAAACTGTACTTGTACCCAGCATTACTTCATCCTAGATGCAGAATCCAGAATTTTGACTTGCTAATTTTCATCCCATTAGTCATTGCCCAAGGTAGAGCTGTAAGAATGGCATAGTCATGCCCTCTGCTCACAGGCAAGTCAGATGTCTCGAGCCTGCAATGACACCCAAAGGCCAGCTTGGGACTGCCACAGGCAGACGTGTATCAAGGCTCATTTCTCCTTGTTCTGTTCCTGTGAGGCTTTTCTTGGTGCATCCTGCTCTGCTAGCTGCTTATGCCAGATTCATTTAACCAAAGGTAGCTGGTCTGAATTTCCATGTACTATTGCAATAAGAAACTTCTCTGCACTTCTTTTATGTTTCGTTTAGCAGAAATGTCTCTCAGGTAACACAACAATATATGGAACATGTTTTATGTCTAGCAGACATCCCTTTCATTTGTCCCCCATTCTCCCACTTTTTTTCTGGGCTGTCCAGCTATACAGGGACAGAGTGGAAATGTTTCACTCTTGCTTCAAGCCCTAGCAATCACACTGAGGTAAAAATCCAAAAAGCAGTAGCAGAAACTAGCAGCCCTGTAAGGAATCAAGACTTAAGCCATTTCTGAGTAATCCTGTTTCTGAGTAATCCTGTTTCTTTGAAACTCCTAAATGACACGTACTTTCATAGGTTCCCTCTGTTGTTTAGCTGACAGAGATACTGTTACTCAGTACTGTGACTCAAGTAATGCTGCTTTAGTTGGCCAAAGGTACCTCTTCATTGCACCTCCAAAAGAGCCAAGCAGAAAGAAGCAACTCCTTTGCCTTTTGGTCGAATCAATGTACCTGATGGAAGTTTTATTTTCTACCTATAAAATTTTCATAAATAAAAAGTTGACTAAGGAAGTTAACTAAACTTGGGGAGAAAAAAGTCCCTCAGGAAGGTACGTTTCTGGTCTAAGCTACTTTGCTGTATATCATGAATAACAGTACTTGAGTAAATGGCATAATTTAGTTAAAAATTAGGCCAGCATGAGTAAAGACAAGTCATAATGATACTGATTTACAGCAGAACCAGTCCTCACGTGTTTCGATACACTACCGGTAACACATCTTTGAAGCTCAAATAGGTCCAGTGAACTGGATAATATTCTGTTCTCATCTGTGAGAATGTAGATACTGCTTCTGCTTGCTATCAAGACCTGAAGGAAACAAGTATTCACTATAATGGTTGTCGTGTGTGAAAAATTGCATAACGAATTTCTTAGTCTTCCAGGTGGAAGAAGTTACCTCCTTTACCGTCTGTTTTAAAGTTTTTGCCAAATACGGATGGCTTTGGGCATAGCTAAGAAATTCTTAACACTACCAACAAGTATTAAGGGTTACTCACTTTGCATGTAAAAATATTTCTATGGAAGTTTCCAAACTGTCTCTGTCTATGAGGAAATATTAAGTAAGAAGTAAAGTATCTAATTTATTTGGGAGGATTTTAGTTTTGAGAACTGCTTCTGCTGATTCAGTCTTTGCCATTGATTACTTTTTTTTAGAATTAAAATTATATTTTTAAACACTGTACCTATTATACATTATATATATACACACACACCCCAAACCCCTTTAATTTTGCCAGATACATTCGCTTCTCAAGCTCAGTACATCAAAACATACCTCTCAACTTGCTTGTACACCAACCTTATCTCAAACTGTTTATTGCTCAGGTAGAGCAAGGGAGATAAGGATGACAGTATTCCTTAAATCCACAAACATTGCTTTTACCTATTGTTAGCTTATAAGTAGCACTGTGAATTTTTTAAGAACGTATTTTTACTTATGAACTTGTTATGGTATTTCATTCATTCTACTAAAGCACTGACTCAGCTGAGTATTCTTAAATATTCCTAAGACTATGGTTCTTTCACATGACATTTCAAGTTTTTAGCACCTAAACATTCTGCAAATATTTCCCATAGGCTCATTTTGAAAGATTTTTTATGTGGGAAGCTTAGAATGTGTTTTATGCTTGCTGGGTTTCTGTGGAACCTTAAAAACAAGATTTGTAAGTTCATGTGATACTGAAAGATGTTTCTAATGTCAATGCACTGGAACACAGTCTTACAAAAATATCTTCTGGTTTTATTTTTTATGTGGGGAAAAAAGAAGAAAATTGTACTTAGAGTACCTGTTCGTTTTCTTTATAAGGGAACAAGCAAAGAAAAGACTCAAATGCTTTGGTCTGATCAGGAAGAGCATATACTCCTGAAAATACAGATCACATTTTTCTCATCAATGGAAGTATCATTTTTTCTAGCCTGTATGTCATTTATGATCATTGCTGCCTGTGCCTAGGAGGGATATGTTATTTAAAAAGATAGCAAGTGATTCCATGACAACTGGCAGGTGCCTTATAAAGCCTTTATTTGCTGAAAATTTGCAGGTGAGTTATTACACTTTAAAACAGGAGAAATCGAGCTCTGGTGGATTTTCCTCAGTGCATGAGGAGCCTGAAAATTAAAGTCAAATATTATTTTTATAACTGCCTATAGGATTCACAAAGACCAGTTGCAACAGCTGCTATGGAAAGTCAAATAAAACACTGCCCCACATGCTCTTGTATAAATATAACAAGTGCATTTTTTTTAGCCAAACTGTTTTCTTCTTTTAGATTTTGCTGACTACAGCAGAATGATGAGTCTGTATACCGTCCTTTTCCCTTTGTTGGCAGGTCAGGGCAGCTTTTCTGAAAAATACAAAAGAATAGCTTGCAGGCACGTTTCCCTGTTTTTCCACTTAACTATCACTTGTTTTAAACCACCCCGTTTAATAAACAGTAAACATTCACTTATTAATAGTATTGTTAGAGATTTGAATTTACATGGTATCTAATTTTCCAAGCCTCTTGTGTTTGTCTGACTCACTGGTACAAATTAATCTCCCTGTTGGCTTTACCCTCTCAGGAACACAAAAAACCAGCAGTAACGTCTTACATCAATATTTGTGTCAGCTTCTGGAGCTCAGGACCTGTTTCTGCTTGAACAGCTTAAAAAGTAACCCACAACAACACTGGATCTTGCAGATGCAGAAAGCCTCATTTCTATTGATCCCGATGAGAATTTATGCTGTCCTGCAACCTGGAGGATCAGATTTGAATATATTACCATTTTCATCAGCCATTAGAAGTTAGAGCGTGATCTGGTGCTCCCTGAAGTCAATGGAAAGACTCTCATTGTCTTCATCTGACTTTGGATGAGGTCAGGAGTTCATGGTCTGACCCCACAAGCCAAAACAAAGTAAAGCACTCCAGCAGCCCCTTTTGCTTCCCATGAAGGTTGGTCAAGCTTCGAAAGTGAGAGAGAAAAGACAGAGATTGTCAAGACAATGCAAATGAGATAAAAATAAAGAAACAGCTTATTTTAATTTCTCATTTCAATTTTGTGGCACAAAAGAAAGTTTCTTTTTATCACTGAAATGTTGACGTATTTTTAAAAGGCTTCACCCGTCTTAAGTTGAGCAAACACAGTGATTTTAAGTGAGTAGTTCAAAAGTTTCTCAGGAAAAATCAGAAGGATAGAAGAGCTTGATCTGTCCAGTATATTGATAAGGGCTGTCACAAATGGGAGCAGTTTCTCAGCTCCTGCTCATGTCTGATAAGGATACCCTCAACACCTGCTATCAAAACCTGACTTTTCATAAGCTCTATTAACACCATTTCTATTTGTTTAATTTGTGATTCTGCGAAGATGCCACTGCCTTTGGAAATATAGGTTGACCTTGGGAGCGTTTCTATAACTGTGGTTTCAAATCTTTCAAATCACCCTACCAAGAAAGGTTCAGTGACCCGGCACAAAAAGTCATTACTGGATACCAGGGTCTCTGTGTAGGAAACCGCATGAGAAATCTGCAACAGCTCCTCCTACATGAGCAGCCAAAGCCATTGGAGGTCAGCTCTTCAGTTTGTCTCTCATGAGGCACCCAGTAATTTATCACCTCCTTCTAACAGCAAGAAGCCCTAGATTTAACCCAAATTGAGAGGAGAGGGTCTCAGCTTCAGCACCACTTCCTAATCCCTGTGGTTTTTGCTTTGTTTTCCAGGGAAGCTTTGGTTGCCTGCTTTACCTCTCAAATAACTTACCTCCCCAACAGTGGCCAGTGGCAAACCAGTGAAAATTGTCCAGTTCCTAAAGCAAAATGCTTCTTACAAGTGCCTAGAAAAAAAGGCAGCCAAGGTAGCCTGTTCAGGGCCTTCACTGATGAAAAGGCTGCGGTGGAGGTTTAACCTCAATTAGACATCAGAGGATCCACATGGAGCGAGCCACTATTAATATTGTCAAGAAGTTAAAAGTTCATTCATAGATTTTGCCTGCTTAGACATCAAAATCAACCAACCTCAAAAGAAATCTGTGGGCAACCAGGGATCCTTAGTTCTCATATTGATCATACTGCTTGTTCTGAAATTCTCTCATCCGAGCTCTGGCAAAGCCTGACCTTGCAGAGGGAACGTAGTGTACAAACAAGGCAAAGAGCTGTGCTTTCTTCTTATTCCTGAAGTTAACACCAGGTGAATAATGAATATCAAATCATCTATTGGGTAAATCTTGTTTTCTGCAAATAACCTCGCCCTTCCCCCAAAAAATTACTTTTGAGAAAATGATTTTAATTTTTCTAACATAGTCACATAATCTCTGATTAATCATTGTTTTGTGGCTTGTTTGTGAAACGTTTGATGTCTGCCATTTGTGAAACATTTTATGTCTGCCATCTGTGAATCAGAATTAAAGCTTTTCAACTGGACATAAGGTATAATTTTGTTCTTGACTCAAATAGAGAGTGAATACAATATGAGCATGGACACAGCCAAAACAAATTTTGGAATTCAAGTGAATCTTCTAGGCAATCTATGTCCAGACATAATCACAGGCTAAACAAAGAAAGTGCCTAGATGATACCACCCTTTCTCTTCAAGCAATAGTCTGTCTCAGAAGACATCTTTCAGATAATGCATTTATTTTGTTTGTACAATTCCTATAGCTATCACGGGGAACACTTGCAAAGGGAGTGAGAACAGAACATGCAACAAAATTATCCATTGCTCCTACAACGGAGCTTTTAAAGATGTCATGATCCTTTTGTAAGGTTTGAGGTAGGGTTTTCCATCAACCGTTTTTAGGGAAAAGAAGTATTTTCAGAGAACAAAGCTGTAGCTGGATGAAGGACAAAAGACAATTCAGGGAAGTATCATGTGAAATGTGCACCTCTTTTGCTCAAATTGTACCCAAAGTTTTGATTTTAAATGCAAATCTCAGAGCTTTTGATGACATGGGATAAGTAAATAAATATTGAAAAGTATTTTTGCATTTAGAAGACTTTTATACATGTTAAATTTGACGAATTAACCAGAGGTAATATTTTAATTGCTTTAAACTACTGACTTCTATAAAAAGTTAAATAAAATTATCAACAGTAAAAATGGTTTTCTTTTAAATAGTCAAATGCAAGTAAGTAGGAGAAATGACAAAGAACTCAGCAAATGAGAAAAAAAGCCTGTGTAAAGGAGTAGCGTTATTTCTCAAATATTTTCTGTGTTAAATTTAAGTAAATTATCTAATTTCCTTTCATTTTTTTTTAATTGTGATCTGCAACATTTGATAGTGAAAATTTAATTTTTCAAATTTGGTGCTGAATCATGTGTTTCAGTCTTTAATTCCATTTTCAAACTATGCTTCCAAGTAATTTAAGGAACATAACCTCTGCATTAGTAGCATTACTAGTACACACACCCAACACTTTTTATTTTTTTCTTATCTTATATACTGATACTGCTTTCTCCATACCATTTTCTGCTCCATATGTAATTATTTCCTCTTATTTAGCAATGCATATTCTTCTTCCAATCCCTCCCCCTGAAAATATGTGATTTTGTTCTTTATCTTTCTTGCTATGTAAAGGATTTGGTTTTTCTTTTTGACTAAAATTCTTCCTGTTACCTGGACTTCAGCTTGCTTCCATTTTGTTTTCTTCAACATAGTCCTACTTTCTTTACCAGACTTCCTCACTGGGTGGGGGGACAAGACTGACAAAAAGTTTTAGACTGTGTTTGAAAGACCTCAGAGAGGAGAGTTCATATAGGCACCTGCCTAGAGTCAATACCCTTTTAGGGACCCCTCTCCTCAGCACACACACAGATTAAGCTACACTCCCATATGATCTGTTGTCCCTTAGGCTGTGCCATCATTTAGACCACACAGAACCTTCCAGAAGGACTTCTGTTCTCTTCTGCAAGTCCTGTGCTGTGCAGCACCCTGGGCTTGGTACCTGCTCCCTTTGCCCAGGGCCAGCTTCACCGCGCCACCTCCAGCCGGCCATGGGCTGGGATGATGCTCTCGGCTCTTCCCCGATGGGCAGGTTCTCAGCTTCACCACTGGGAAGCTCAGAGACCTTTCAAATCCCATTGCATGGGCACGATGTCTTTGTTGCTGGGCTTGCTAAATATGGTGAAATGGGGGAATGAGGTGCTGCTGGCTGCAAGTTCGTGTGCTATGTTGGTGTAATTGGAGCAAAATAGTTCCTGAGCTGTTATGGTTTTGGTTGGTTGTGGGTTTTGTTTGTTTGGTTGTGTGGTTGTAGTTGTTTGGGTTTTGTTTTTGTTTTGGGGATTTGTTTGTTGGTTGGTTGGTTGGGGTTTTTTCGTAAGTTTCACTTTAATCTGGAATGCTTGAAGAAGAGAGCAGAAGTTGCATGCTAAAAGACAAGCTAATCATAGGGCTTTACTCAGAAAACACACATCGTTTTCTAAAACTGTTATAAAATCCCACTGAGAGAAAGTGGGAGGTGGAGAACCAGAGGGAGCCCTCCCAGCTCCCTGGGCCACCGCAGTGCTCCCCAACCCCACGGGGCACTTCACCCACAGGGAGCTGCTGGTGACCCCAGCCTCAAGGGGCTGGAGCCACAGTGGAGGATGGTGGAACACTGAGCCTTCCGAAGGTTTCTCCGTTTGGGGAGACAGCAGCTCCAGCCAGGACTACTTTGGCCAGCAGATTTGTGTTTATGTGCTGGACAGGCAGTGACTCATTGGTTTTGTAGGACACTGACCTTTTCCATATAGAACACTGGGCAGGTGCCTCCTGCCCCAGAGCAGGCACAGGCACATCCTGCATTTGGCTTTAAATCCCAAACAAAAGGTGGAATATTTATAGAAGCACAGGGCCGTGTCTTTATCTATTTGTACTTTTATGTGGCACCTAACTTGGTATTTACAAGATGGTAATTATATTATTTTAATTTTGATGTCACATATTTACAAGAATATAGCTATTTGATTAAATATAAACTGCTAGATTAAGTAGCCCATTTACTGTAAACTAGCTAAATGTCTAATTAAATAGCAAGAAAATATTAATCAGGTTTATTATGGTTTAACAAATACGTGAGCATTATATATTAATACTTTAAAATATGCTATTGATGTTGTACCTCATTAGTTAAACAGTCCCTCTGTTAAAAGCACATTGAAAGTACTTCACTGTCAGCAATCCTTGTTCCTAATTTATATTACCTCAGTAGTGGTTTATTTTGCTCTGTTTACAGATCCCCAGACAGTCACTCAAAAACCCAACAAAATATAACATTCAGTTCCCAGATGTCTAACTTCGATGGAAATAGAATGCACAGTCATTCATTTTATGGTTTTTTTGAAGTTACAGTCCAAGATACAAAAGCTCACCTTGAATTTATCTGAAAATATCTATGAAATTCCAAAATCTAACTGAAGTCTAATGAAAAGTCTCCTTTCTGATACACATTTTGCTAAAATGAGCACAGCCTTACTAGTAGAGGTGGTGTAACATTTTTTCAATGAAAGTATATTTAAAATATTTTTCTTGTCCCATAATATTACTAGAAAGGAAAGGGGAAAGTTCTTGTTGCTTTCATTTTTAAATAGCATGTCTTGTCACGGGTTTGGCAGTTACTACAACTATGTATTCAATAGGTCATGCTAATCTCTTTGGAATAGATGAGTCACGGGTATGATATGTCTCAGCCTCTCTACATCATCACACTGTTAAATAATATTTGAGGTTTCACAGGATCACAGAGTGGTTAAGTTGGAAGTGACCTCTGGAGATCATCTAGGCCAACCCACCTACTCTAGGCAGGTTCACTTAGAGCAGATCTCACAGGAATGTGTCCAAGAGGGTCTTGAATGTCTCCAGAGAAGGAGACTCCACAACCTTTCTGGGCAGTCTGTTCCAGTGCTCTGGCACCCTCAAAGTAAAGAAGTTTCTCCTCATATTCAGGTGAAACCTCCTTTGCTTCAGTCTGTGCCCATTGCCCCTCATCCTATTGTTGGACACCACTAAAAGGAGTCTGGTCCCATCTTCTGACACCCACCCTTCAGATATTTGTAAGCATTGATGAGATCCCCTCTCAGGCTTCTCTTCTCCAGCTGAACAGATCCAGCTCTCTCAGCCTCTCTTCATAAGAAAGATGCTCCAGACCCCTAATCATCTTTGTAACTCTCCACTGGACTCCCTTCAGTAATTCCTTATCCTTCTTAAACTGGGGAGCCCAGAACTGGACGCAGCACTCCAGATGAGCCCTCAGCACAGCAGAGGGGGAGGAGAACCTCTCTCGACGTGCTGTTCTCATTCTTCTTAATGCACCCCAGGATACCGTTAGCTTTGTTGGCCGCAAGGGTACATTGTTGACTCATGGTCAACCTATTGTCAACGAGAACTCCCAAGTCTTTCTCTGCAGTGCTGCTTTCCAGCAGGTCAACCCCTAACCTGTACTGGTGCCCGGTGTTATTCCTCCCCAGGTGCAAGACCCTACACTTGCCTTTGTTGAACTTCATTAGGTTCTTTTCTGCCTAGTCCTCTAGACTGTCCAGGTCACACTGAAAGTCCCCTTTCTCCCAGTTTGGTATCGTCAGCAAACTTGCTGAGGGTGCACTCAATGTCTTCATCCAAGTCATTGATGAAGAGGTTGAACCGGACTGGACCTAATACTGACCCCTGGAGAACCAAGTAACTACAGGCCTCCAACCAGACTCTACACCATTGATCACAACCCAAACAAAACCCAATCATTTTCTTTCTTAATACCATGGTTAATATATGTTAATAAATCTTTAGAGGTTTTTTTTGAAGATGCATTGAAAGAAGACAAAATAGTTATAAATGTGAAATATAAGGTATTTGAGTATTTCAATAGTATCTTTCTCCTTCCCTTTAACTATAGGGTGTTTTTATGAGGAAGGAATTCCTTTTCTAACCCTGTGACAGCACTCTGAGATGATGCTTCTACTGTTCTTGCACAGCCAATTTTAATATGAGAACATAATTTTCCAGAATTTCTTTTTCAGTAGAAGAGCAGAGAAGCTCTTTCTCAGAAGGCAGCTCATATAAAGCTTTCTGACCTTCCTGACCTTCCGTATGCAGCTTCCTGACCTTCTCTGATTGATGGTTTCCTGAAGAACTGTGGTACTAGACCTTTGCATCATCTCATGTCCACACTACTTTTACTGCTGACATTCCATTTACAATCAAGAGAATCAGTTACTGATAATATGGTGATGCTAAGTATTTACATCTGGCAAAGTGTTCATCCCATGCACTGCATTTTTACCTTGTTTGCATTTGAACAAATCCTACTTCTCCAGATCTTTTCAAGTTTAGCAAGTCCTAATACCACAAGGGAAAATTCCACTCCCTGCTTCTTTTCATGTCTGCTTTCTTTCCTAACACTATTCTGAAACAGTTCATTCCTCCAGTTCTGCCACTTGTGGTCTTAATTTCTTTGTATTTTCTTCTGGTTTATCGTCTACTTCAACAGCCGACAAGCGTAAGTATTGCTGTCATTCCTGCATATTTCAGTGCTGTTAAATTATTGGTTTAGCATTACCCACAAGGCAGAGGTTGCAGACCTTTCCACCTGCTACTAATGCTGTGCTTATCAGACAGTGTGTTTGATACCTCACGTGCTTGTTACCTCAATAGCATGTAACTGGCTTGATATCTCTCTTTTATCTCCATTCCTTGGTGGAAACAATCAAGCAGTTAATTGCACTTTCTGTCTTCTCATGAATTTTCACTATTCTTTCCCTGAATAATGTACTTGTTTACTTGTTGTACAGAACAACGCTGAGTTCTGTTTTATCTTCCACCAAAAAAAAACCAAACCCAACCCTGAAAGTTTAATCTGTTCAGGAGCAAAGACGCCTTCTCTAGTGAGTGACTCAGTTAATAATATAGTAGGTTTTGCACTGTTAAAAATTTCCCAGTATCTTAGGTCAGGATAACTTACGACAAGAAAAAACATTCAACCACTCCTAGGAAAGTAATGAGAAAGGAGTGGGGTCGATCGAGCCTAAGACTTTTCTTCACAACCATGAAGACTATGCAAGAAGCTAGAAATCCTTGGGTGGGGAGGAAGATACCTATACTAATTTAATAAGCTGCTTTTCTTGACGGACAACGGGACATGGGCAACTACCAGGACCCTACAGTTACCAGGTAGCAGAAGTAACTATGGGGTGGCCTTGTGTCTACTCCACAAAGACAATATTTCTTCTTTCTGCACCCTACTGAACCCTCCTTCATAATCTTGAGCTTATACTTGAAATTTGGTCTTAATGCCCATGTTTACCCAATGCCATACTAAAAATAAAGCTTAATTGGGATAATTTATTTACTCAGTGCCTTCCCATTTTTCTTGTCTAAGAAAGAAGCCAGCCACTTCCTAAGTCCAAGGCTACCCAGCTGCTCAGAATTACTTCTTATCAGAGGAGAGTCTACACATTAAGCAGTACAGCCATATGTTCAACGAGCATTAGTCTTTATCTGCCTGGTCAAATCAAACAGGGTAAGCTCCAGAGGGGTCTGCTGCCCTAGGCAAACTGCCCAGCCCAGCCAGCCTCTCACTGAATGCCCAATCAACCTTGCTAGTTTGCAGTTAACTGTGCAAACAGTTTTACTGCCCCTGGAATTTGGCTGCCCCAGGCAGCCACCTGTTCTTGCTCTTAGGAGAGTGCTTACCCTGAGTTCAAAAGTAATTTGGAAATATTGGAAAAATCTATATTTGGGGGGGGGAAAAGCATCTTCTTGGGGCTCATTAACTAATTTGCAAATGGAAAATACAACAAAAAATACTAGTAGGCAATAACTGTGTAGCTTGTTTTTCCCAATAAATGTTCCCGGATAAAATTATATGCCACCAGTACCTTAAAACATCAATGCAGATGTGCACCAACACTAATTATGTGACAGGCTGTGGAAAGCATTTGTTCTACAGAACACGTCATGCTGGGAAACCAAAGGAGTGCAAAGAACATTAATTTTTATCTAAACACAGAAATCTACATGGGCTAATTAGTCTTTTTTCAAAAAAAAAACCCAACAAAATACATCAACAGGCACAACAGTGGTGAGAATTAACTTTTATAATGTTAAGTTATACAAGGACTTTCTGCACAGTCCACAATACATTTAATTAGTTATTTTTTTCCTTCAGTTAAACTAGTTTGATCATATTGGTGTTGCCATTTAAATCACACTTCTTATTCAGTTAAAGTTCTTTCAATGCTACAATTGACAGGAGTTAGTGCTACTTGCCAGGCTTCTGTGTCCGACCTAATTAGATGCTGTTGTCCTACAAATTATTTTTAGATATGCTTCAGACTCTCTAATTATGCTCAGTGCACTGCACTGCAAAGAAAACAATTGTTGCTTTAGTGTCTAGGATACTGTCCTAGGATAAAATAATCTACAGGGAGGGCATTGAACTGTAGATACAAAAAGGTGGCTGCACAATATATTCTCATAAGCTGTAGATGCTGAAATTGAGCAACAGAAACTTTTTTCTTAAATGTGCATTTATTGTTTAGAAAGATACAGAATACAAATAGATGTCTGGCCACTCTAAAGGCAACTATCTAAAATGACTGGCTAAATAAGTCTGGCCGTTTTCTTACGTGATCCTCGTTCTAATTATTCTCAAGAGAAATGCAAAATCAGACACTGGTCCATAAAATCTTGAAAAGCTAATGATGGTGTCGCCTCTCACTGCCTCTTGTCTATCTTCTTTGGAAAGGAACAACGTCATCTGAAATTCAAAACTACTGAAAAAATATAGTAAGTTCTTGCTTTAAGCTGGATGAAAAATACTCCAATGACAGATGCTTTGCATTCAATCCTCCCAGTTCTCAGGCTCAAAACACATCACAGGCATACTGGTTTCAGGGATGCTAGAGGCCTTTTCCTACCATGCTGATTACGCTGCTCCTCAATGGTTAAGCTACCAGGTTTCCCTGGAGCTGGGCACCCCACTGTGTCAAGGACTTTGGCCTTCTGCATCCCACAACACCACCTCTGCCTGACTGGGGCCTGTGTTTTCTCTTGCTGTTTCTAAGAAGTCCTGTCACATCCCTTCTTTGTCTGATCATATTGGCTTCTAAATATAAATATGTAGTGACAGGACAAGGGGCAATGGTTTTAAACTGAAAGAGGGTAGAATTAGGTTGGACATAAGGAAGAAAATTTTAATTATGAGGGTGTTGAGACACTGGAAACAAATTGCCTAGAGTAGTTGTGGGTGCCCCATCATTCAAAGTGTTCCAAGTCAGGTTGGACCAGGTTTTGAGCAACCTGACTTAGTGAAAAATGTCCCTGCCCATGGCAGGCAAGTTGGACTAGATGATCTTTAAAGGTCTTTTCCAACCCAAACCATTCTATGACTCTATGAAATTCATGCCTCCCTCTTGTTTCTTTATTCATTAAAATGCTGCCCATAAACTAGTCGATATCTCTGGTGTCATCTCCCCTTATGTCTCTCAGACTTCTCTGTCCACCCTACTAGTGAATAGTTGCATTTTCATCCCATCTCCCATGCTGCTTGTCATGAATGGACAGCAACAATATCTCAGATGCTTCCAACATCCTCAACAACGGAGATGCCACCAGCTATTTTAATGCTCTTTAGTCTCTGTGGGTGGGACTCATCTCATCTTTGTGTCTAAAGTGTAGCTGTCTAAATTCAAAGTAGTCATCTTTCTATAGACAGCCAAAGGAAACAGGTACTTTCATGGTGCCCTTCATCTGACCTATTTTAAGTGTCTATTTCAGGATGAAGTGTCTCATGCCTTAGAAGTGTCTATTTCTTGCTCAGATAAATCCTACCTTCTGCATCTAATCAAGCTCTTTTTGCCACCAGTGACCCTGTTTTGTAATGTTTCTAACTTTTATTTCCAAAGTAACAAGACTGGGAGTCCTGGAACAGTTTGTTCAAATTTGTTCAAAGTAAATACATGCAAAAGATCTTCAAAAATAGACTTGGGTCTAGCAGGTTGAGCTTTCCATCCTGTGAGAGCTTCTGAGGTTTTGAAAAAATTAACTCTAACTAAATAGAACAAGAAGTTAAAATGCTGACATTTTACTTGACTCAACTATATGAAAAGAATAATAAAGCTTAGCTAAAGAAAAGTGTCCATCTTAATATAATTGAAAAATTCTTTTTCATTTTCCCTTCGCTAAAAAAAAAAAAACCTCACATATTAAGGAAAATGGTAGATAAAATTTGGAAATATATTAAAATTTTTATTTTAAAAGTTGAAAGGGCGTGTTTCAACTACGCCAGTACCACATGAGAAGGTTTCAAAGCCCAATCCTTTCTATTGCTGAGTTTTGCTTTTTACAGATAATTATTTCCTGATCTCAGAGTCTCATCTAAAGATTCATATTGCAGGTCAAGTAAACCTAAATTTAAAAAAATAATTTGAAAAAAAACATAGATCAAGGAGAGTCAGGCCCACGTTTCATATTAGTGCTAGCATACCTATATTTATTTCATAGTCATTTTCAATTACTGTAGTAAAACTGAGCAACCCGACTTGGTTAGCAGTTATCACAGATGTTTCCAGATTGAGGTGTTATGAGCTTGGTTCAAAGCCAAAACTCACTCCAAAGACCTGCTGGAGTAAAACCATCTGTCTTTCAAAAGACCAACACCTGTTCAAGGCAGCTTTTTAAACTTAACATGATTGCCTAAATAAACATGCCACGTGGAGGCACATAATGGCACAAGAAAACTCTACAGGACAAACGCTGCCTTGTGGTGTCGTGGTGGCTGAACACCCACAGTCACCACGCATACTTGGATGTGTCACAGTGTGTCTAGGAGAAACCTGTGTATTAGGTCGCATGTGATCATGTCGCAGAATTCAGCAGCATTGAGATCTGGTCTGATTTTATTCTGCACTATCTAGACTGAGGTTTTAGTAATATGAAACTAATTATTTCCCTTGTCAGATTGGCAAGAGTTGAATTTTTAATAATTTCAACAGGACTAACCTAACCATCTGTATTTCTTTCAGCTTTTATTCTGGAGAAATGTCTGGGCCTGAGCACAAACCCTGCTAAACCTAATTTATATCAGATTACAAAGGATTGAATAGGGGGACTAGAAGACCAACCTCTTCTGTTGTCCTAGAACTTAGAACTTTTGAATTAATATCTAAGGATCCACTACTAGTAAATTAGGACATCTGCTTCCCGTCATATCAGTGTTTTGTTCCCTGAGTTTAAATGCAAGACGTACACCTTCAGTTGTCCTAGAAAAACCCATGTGGACAATTATGGTAAATGCCTTAGCTGTGTCAATCTGTGCTATATCTTTTCATTGTTGAATTCATTTCCTGATCCCATCAAACATGGGATGGCCTTAACTTCTAGAAACATCTTTCTTGCAGTACCACTATTTGAAACTAAAAATTCCTCCCTGAATAAAAATACCTTTAGACTGAAAACTCTCATATTTTTCTTGGCCCAAGAATGGATTTGGAAATACCAGTCAACTCCATTTGGCTGCTTGAGGTACAGAAGTGAAAAAAAAATAAAGTCTATTTTACACTTTAAGAACTTTTTTTCAGATGCTATATTTATACTTGCATAATTGAAAGCTAGCATCTGCATATGCACATACACAACTCTGTTTTGCCATGGACTTAATGTTGCTACATTTGCTCAGAATTTTTCATTTTAAAGAGGTAATAAAAATACAAATGCCAAAATTCTCAAAGCTTTAGTCTTCGTATGTAACAACAGTCTAAAAATAAGATTTGTTAAAGGACCCTTAAGGGGACCAGGTATTCTGTGTTCTTTACACTGTAGGAAAAGTAGCTGTTGCCTGCTGTTGTTAATATTGCCTAACACAGATGTTTTGCACCAGGAGGTGCTGGTCGCTTACGATACCAGTAAGAAAAACACTCAGACCCCATAAAGTACCATTCACAAAGCTTTTTATGAGAGCTAGCACTATAAAAAGAGAACAGCACAGATAATCTTATGTCCCTTTAGATACTGGGGACCCAAGGTGGCGTAGCACTGAAGAGGACTTTGACCTATGAGCAGCACAGCCTATCCATAGCAGAGATTCTGCCTTGTGTTTTAACTCAGCAGATAAACACCACACAGACATTCACTCACTCCTCCCCCACTGTGCAATGGGGGAGAAAACTGGGGAAAAAAAAAGATAAAACTCATGGACTGAGATAAAGACAGTTGAATAGAAAATGAGGGGGAAATAATAATAATGATAAAAGAATATAGAAAACAAGTGATGCAAAATGCATTTTCTCACTACCCACTGACCAAAGCCCAGCCTGTCCCTGAGCAGTGGCCACTGGGCCAGTTTTCCTCCTATTTTATATACTGTGCATGACGTCATATGGTATGGAATATCCCTTTGGTCAGTTGGGGTCAGCTGTCCCAGCTGTGTCCCCTCTCAGCTGCTTGTGCTCCCCCAGCCCACTCGCTGGTGGGTGGTGTGAGGAGCAGAAGCAGCCTTGACTCTGTGTAAGCGCTGCTCAGCAGTAACTAAAACATCAGTCTCTTATCAACGCTACTCTCATCCTAAATCCAAAACACAGCATTATACCAGCTACTACAAAGAAAACTAACTCTACCCCAGCCAAAACCAGGACAATATCCACCCTTTATTCTATATCATCTACATCATGCCCAGCTTCCACACTTTCTGATACATCCCAACTAATCACCACCACCTTTTCTATCTTTTGATATATAAACACAGATATCATAACCTTAGTCTGTGGGCTATCCCTCTAAAATATCCATTGAGTTCATTTAATCTATGACTTTGGGCTCCATCTGTCGTAACAGTCCTTCAGGGCAGGAAAGATGGCATGTGGTGTTGGATTGTTGCATGCTGAAGGCAGATCCAATTCTATCCAATGTCATTCTTCATTAATCTGCTTGATCACATCCGTTGGGATCTGACAACGTCCATCTTGCCAATTTGTTCCTAAAAACTGGATGTCCTGGGCAGGTCCCTTGATCTTACTTTGCTTTATGGCAAAACCAGCTTTCATAAGGATTTGGACTATTTTATTCACTTTCTCTGTCATTCAAGCTATTTTAGGATTTTCTAACAAGTAAACAACTCGATTTATCACTTCTACAGTCAAATTATATTCACATAAGAACTTGCTGCACTTTTAGATAAAGGCAAGGCCACACAGGTGCTATAATCGCTGGTAACGGATGGGAGTTGCCTGCAGGATGCTCTGTTACAGTAAACTGGTTGACTTTATCCCACAGTGAAGGGGTTTGTGCAGCCCAGCACAGGCCTGAAAGCGATGTTGTATGTGCAGTACAGCACAGCACAGACCTGGGCATGCCCAAGATAACTGTTGTGTAGACCACTAGCTGCTCCATGTGCTATGGTCTTCTGGTCAGGGTCACTACTATGGGGAAATATGAAGTCTTGTTTAGTCACTTGATGTTTTCTCTGGTGTTTCTGTATTTCAAAGGGCAGAGGAATGACAGAGGAAATTCACCCTCTTTTGAGATAATACATAGCGCAGTTGGGATGAATCCTGCTGAGGAGGTATCTCCTGCAAACAGGAACAAGACAACCAGCTTACATTAAACACCCAGTGTCTGGACAGCGAGGGACAGGCACTACGAATGCCACGTCACATGTCAGACGCTTGAGTCAAAATTAGAGTAAAGCTGTGGAGAAACCTGTAGGAAGTTTGATTTAATAGTGGCACGGTAGTGCTGCAATAACTATGTTTGCTCCTCCCAAGATGTTACAGGTTTTGAGTGATTGTCAAGCACTACTGATTGTGTACTAACTGTGACTTCATGCATCCGTACAGCTTGCTGAAAAGTGGGCAGAACAAGTCTCTGTATGTTAAAATGGAGAAAATAAAGGCTAAAAAGAAAGAACCAGAGTGCCCTCTGGGATGAGAAAAAAGAGATAAGGCAAAGTGCCCAGCACATCCTGGATGTGTAACACCAGAACTTGGAAATAATTTGTCCCTAGCACAGATAACACCATGGGTGGGAAATGTACCTCTTCTAGACTGCAAAAGAAATAGTTAACACATCCAGGTGTATTGTCTGGAAAGTTATGGTTTGGCAATATCTGCAGCCATTTAGCACTTATTTAGTTCTTTTCTTCTTTTTTTTTTTTTTTTTAAGTTGAAGAGGTTGCAAGATAGGCTGGGACAGGCACACAATGAAGAATGAATATGCAACGTTTACAATCAAGCCGTATTCAGGCATCATCCATATGTACATACAAAACACACCCTTCGGCAATAAGGCCTAATCCTATCAAATATCCAAAGAACCACTAAACTTTCCAGGCTTTCTGATAAACTGAAGGTATATCTTTCTTTTAAAGGAGCAGCTTCTAATTAGCAATATTAAAGGAAAAAAAATACTGGAAATGCTAAAATATCTGTATTAAAATTATTATACCATTTTTCAAGGGGTGTGAGAGACATTTTTGGCAGACAATTATTGCTTTAGAAAAATAGAATAAGAAATGTTTGTCAAATGTCTGTTTTCGAAAACAAGTATCTATTTAAGAAAGAGACAATTGGTCTTATTAATAGGGACATTTTTCAGTTATTAGTAACAGTAAAGTACATTCCCAATTAAAAAAAAACTCTTAGGTATTTCCTTGAATTATTGCAATACATACTCTGGGAAAAAATAAATATGTCTAGAAGGATTTAATTTGTANAAGAAGAGACAATTGGTCTTATTAAAAGGGACATTTTTCAGTTATTAGTAACAGTAAAGTACATTCCCAATTAAAAAACCCCTCTTATATTAGGTATTTCCTTGAATTATTGCAATACTCTGGGAAAAAATAAATATGTCTAGAAGGACTTAATTTGTATATAATTTCTTTATAAAAATAAAGGAAAATAAAAGATCATGGATGATGAAGTATTTAAGCACTTTATTTTCACAGTTTGATTAACACTTTCTACTAGAGGAATAAGACTGGGTAATTTAGTCAGTCTACACATTTATTCCAGACTAGCTTTCAAAGTTGTTAATGAAGTGGTAAAGATTCTGTTATTTTAGTACGGTTGGATTGCATCCCAGTAGAGGTGAGATCATATGTTTGAGAAACTAAATCTTCTCCAGCATTGAGATTGACTTGCAAAAATTAGAGGACAATGCTTTCGAATAAATGGGAAGGATGGCATAGAGAAAGACAATGTCACAAAACAGTCTTTGACAGTCAGCCGGTAAACAGAGCTGAAGAAAATTTAAAACTAGGAGAAAAAATTTTGAAAATGTCTAAGTGGTTCACAAGAATGCCAGTGCAAAACAGTATATTGTGAAGTCACTAATACTAGAGGTAAACAGCATATGATGACAGAAACCATTAGAAAACCCCTTAGGCATACAAAACATTTTCTAAAAAGGAAACTGAAGTTGTAACTTACTGTCACTGCAGCTTAAAGTTACCCAGGAACTCTCTTATTTCACATACAAAACCAACTGGTAAGGGTTATTTACACTCCCTAATGCTGTATATGCTACTTTTGCAGATCATTATGAAGAAGAATTCTATACATCAGTCCTCTAAGAAATGGGAAGAAAACTATCAACAGCAAGCTTGCTAAAGCAATTTGAAACCTATAAAGAGGCAATGCAAAAGAAGCTCTACTGATTAAGATTAAATATTCCTCTAGCCCAGTTTCTCATCCCTGGCAATGACTAATGGTGCCTGCCCAGGAAGGATCAAAGAGAGGACAAGCAAATAGTGATACCTCCTGTATATATTCTTCACACATCCGAAAATTAGGGATCAGAGATTTCCTGAGCTAAATATTGGACATTTTTTAATGTTACTTTTATTTAATAGTCCTTTTTATTTTGTGGATTTGTCCTACATTTTTTTACTCAGTGTAAACCTTTGCAAGTTGTGTTCCACTCTCTCTTGCACAGAGTAGTTTCGCACCTTTGCCATTGCTGTTTGAACAACCACTTCTTCAATCTATCCTGACTTACTCACTTTCTGATTTCATTTCACTTTCATTCAAAAAGACAGCATTTTTTTTTCTCTATTTATCTCATCCTTGCCATTTATGATTTTATACAACTATATTGTATTGTGTCTCAGCCCTCCTTTTTCCAGGCTGCAGAATCCTCAACAGTGTTGTTTACTCTATAGAAACTTCTCCATAATTTTGATCATCCTTGTCTCCTCCTCTGTGAATTCACTACCAATACTCATCAACGTAGCTCTTGCCGTTTTCACTGTTGCTGATCACTGGGCTAACCAAGAAAACCACAAGGGAGTATTCAATACAAAGCCTGGCAAAACTCTAGAAATCTGTTTGTTTTCCAAGTGCATTTTAAGGTATTCTAAGTTAAACTTGAATGGTTTTAATGGTGTTATATTGGGGCGAAAATTAGCAATTTATTGAGGTTTTTGGTAACTACTGGCAAAAGCCTGAAAGGTATCTTGAAAAGGTCATCTAATTAATCTCTCTGTCCAAAGACAAGGCAAATTACCTGGGGCCAGAAAAATTTATTATGAACCGCTTTATACACAGCCATCTCACCTGGTCATATTATTGTTGGATTGCAAGAGAAAGAGTTCATGCAAACCAATTGACTAGGCTGGAATTTATCTAATGTGATTTAAATCACACTCTCAGATTATAGAAACCATGATTAAGCCAGATTCGTTAAGCATAAGCAAAGGTGAGATGAGATTGAATGATTATTAGAAACATGTAGACTGAAAGACCAAAACTATTTTTTTTCAACAAAGATACAATAATAAAAAGGAGTATTTTATTGAGAACTTTTTTTACATTTACAATCCCTCCGTAACCATTCCAGATAAAGCAGAGGATGTCATTGGGCTGCTTGAAATAAGAAGAGACTGTCAATGATTGAATAGACAAGGAGATTTAAATACTATTTGGCATTATCAAAGCAACCATTTTAAAGCAATAGTGAATTGAAAATGCTTTAATCCACCTCTTAAATTTCCAAGAAAATAAAGGTTATGTAAAACTTTTAAAAGAAATTTTATTTTTTAAAATGGATTCTTCGAACGTATCAACACATTGTTAGACAAACATTATCTTTTCAACGTCAGCAAGAATTAGAGATATCAGTTACTATTGCAAGTGTTTCACCACAAGCTATAATCCCAGTATTTAAAAATGAGAGCAGGCCACGGTATAGCATGAGTTTGTGAGCAGTTCTAAGAGGAGCACTGGGCACAAAACAATTAATTTAACAGCCCTACAGAGCAGGCATTTTGCTGTTATCAGATGTCCGTTGCTATTTCCCGGCATCATCTGAGTTTCTGAGGTCCATCTTCCCTGTCAAATTCCTCTTGATGTGGCCAAACCAATCACTAAAGGAAAGAGAAACATCTCCTCGTCTTGCTGTGCTGAGAGATGGACGCAGGACACCCAGGCATTTCCCTTCTGTCCCATCCTGTAAGAAGAGGATTTTTGTGGTTACAAGGTGTCTTACACGTTGGACTCTCAAGACAGCAAACAGGCTGTACACAAATGTGTCTTAACTTCATTTTCCCATTTATTTAGCTCTACCTGGTACAGCTGCTTGCTGAGTTTGTGAGTATCCCGGTCACAAAGTGCTGGGCTAGCATGACCACAGCCCAACAGCGCTCACTGGGGCTCTGGGGAAACTCTGGTCTTTATTTCACATGTATTTCTTTTCAGTGTGCCACTGACAACTAGGCCAGGGTCTGGTGTTCACCTGTGCCATGTCTGTACCTGGCTGCTCTTGATGGCCTGCCCCATACCAAGGTCATCGTTTCACCTTGCCCACCTCCTCCTCTTAGCAGTCTCTTTTGTGTGACGCCACAGCAACCACCTCAGAAAGAACAGATAGAGTGTGCCACAGTCACAGAAATAATACATGTGTGTTTCAGTTCATTATCCAAATATTTGGGGGTAAAATAATACGGCCTATTCATATAATGGAATCACCATTGTTCTCAAGGTGAGGGTCAATGATTTGCTGGTGCAGGTCAGTGCAACATCAGTGAAAGCAGATGTACCCATCTGTGTTAGCAAAGAACTTTGCTCACAGTCTTGAGAGAGAAAACTGGATCCAGTAAATAACTGATAAGAAATGAAAAGAAAAACCTTTCTGTTACCAGAACAACAACGAAATTAATGTAGAGGAGTTACATTATACTGTACCCTCTATGTGGCCTGATCCTCTGTTGTGTTGAGGGTTCTCAATTACCATTCACTTTAATAGGAATAATGTAGAACATTCACAACTCTCACAGACTTAGATTGTGCTACTGTGACTAGAATGTAAATTAGTAACATGTGAATACATCAAATATAAATTAAACTGTAAGAGGTTTATCTTTGTTTTGGAAACGCAATGTGCAGGAAAAATTATCAATAGAGGTATAGTTCTTACCATATACATAAATGTATGCAAATACAATTTTTTTTGTCTGGCCCTGAGCAAATAAAAGATGAAAAAGCTCTAATGACTGCTTAATTTTCCCAAAAGAGAGCTAGAGGAACAAGTCTGAAATACAATCCTCTCATCATCAAGTTTCCAAAGTATTTCAATAGGATTATGCGCAGGACAATGGGTAATGCTTCTCTTGGAACAGAGTGGTGCCAGTATTCTCCACGTGCATTGTGAGGCTGTAATGTCCAGCCTTTTCAGCCAAGGTTATTGTAAAACTTCCAGACAAAAAGAAAACCTGATGAATAATACATTGGAATTAAGCTAGATTTCTAAAATATTTTGTGTGTGGTACGTTTGATGGAGAACATAAAGTGTCCACATAATTAAAATGTACTGCACTTGTGAGTTTTGGTGTACCTGATATTTCAAGGTCTGTGGATGAAGAATCAGAGCTTTCTACTGGTTTTCAGTTTATTTGGAGTAACGTGTTTTATTCCCTGGTATAGCCATCTTGGTAGATACTCAAAATGGGCTTGCAAGAACAAATCCTGAAATTATTACATTAATTCACATTTCTGTGAGATCAGACTGGACATGTTACAGTGAATACAGTCCTGACCCAGCAGAATGTTTAAGAGTCTTCTTATTTATCTTTGAGGTTTAGGAGCATGGATGGAGGTGAAGTTTTCTGGTCTGGTGAAGGTCCTGGGCTTGGAGCTATTTGCCAAAATCCTGGAGAACGACTTGCCTCCAGGCCAAACTGTCTTTCTGTCCTTCTTTAACCACCTGGGCTACTAATGTAAGTAGCAATTCTGTACCAAGAAAATACATCACCTAACAGGTCTTTCATTTTTAAGTACAGTCACCCTCAGTTTTATATCTTTCTGCTGCACAAAGGCTGACAGTTTCGGCTAGACTTCTATCTCAGTGTGAATGTGAAATTTATATTATTACAGCTATGCATATAGAAATATACTCATCAACTGGAGCCTGAAATTTTCTAAACCTTTAGCCTCAAGCTAGGAAGCATGTTACTTAGGTTTACTGTGAAATTACATGGTAATACCAGTCTATTCTGCTAAGAAAGGGAAATGTCCAAACAGTTTTTTTCTTTAAGTATTGTTAGCTGTGTTAATGGTTCACCATAAATATATTCAGGATTTGATTTTTATTGTACGTTGCCTCTGTATTTATTCCATAATGCAAATCTTTGAGGAACGATGTTTATATTACCTGTATATCAGTATGTACAAGGAGAACAACCTTGACTTAAAGCTCCTTCAGGATTTTCATGAGCAAAGGGCAGTTCCTCCCTATCTATAGGATTACAGGAGAATCCAGGCTGGAAGAGACAGGTTTTGAAAATGCTCCCAAGGCACAGACTGCACAACTGCTCTGGACAACCTGTGCCAAAATGTGACTGTCCTCACGTGGAAAAAATTTCTCCCTATGTCCATTCTGAAACTCTCCTGTGCCAAAGAAGAAAAATAGGCATATAGGAAAATAAGAATGACCTGACTGCCCATGGGTGCATCCCAACCTGTCCTGCTGTGCCCATTCAGAGAGTCCCCATCACCCAAAAAATGATTACACAATGCTGTTAGGGGTATCTGTAGACAATGTTTACTCTGCAAACCTGTCCATGGCAGCAAAATCTGCTCTGAGGGTATTGTAAGGGTCTGCCAATGTAGCAATAACTCCGCGTTTCACATAAGCCCAACTAAAAAGAGATACCAATGGAAACCTGTTATGCATCATAACCTGGAATAGCAATGCCAGTTAATCACAAAAAGGGGCAGTTGCAAGGTCCTTTATGAGACAATGACCATGCTTTTTCTGTTGTCATTTGTTTTTTGTTTGGTTTGGGGTTTGGGGGTGGTTGGTTGGTTTTTTGGTTTCTTTTTTTCTGGCGGGGGAGGGATAGGGGGAGCGGGGAGGGTGTGTTTGTTTGTTTTTTTCCAAGTCATTAACAACCAAATACTCCAAATACTCTCATTTAGTTATTGAGAGAAAAACAGCTAAGCCTTAGATGGAAGGAATCGGTGGAGCGGTACCTGTGCTTCTCTGCTCATTATTCCCTGTCTTTTGCCTTTCATAGCCAATGTACCAGAACCACCTCCACCATTTTTCCAGCATTGCAGGCACGACTCCAACCCAGGCCTGCCTGCAGCCCCAAGCATCAAAGCAAAAGATGGCATTTGATCTAGTTTTGTACTTCAGCCACTACACTGTGCACTCACAGACCTTTGTGCCACCTCCCATCAGCTGGCCACAGCATTTCTGAATACGCACAGCTGTGCAGAAGTGTTCAGCTGTGGCACTACGAAAAAATCACAGAATTGTTCTTCATACAAATAGAAAAATATACATACTGGCTTGGCAATATTGCTGTGCTGGATTAAGAGATAAGAAGCAAGTATGGAAAAGAAAGGTAAAATTAGTTACTTAAAACACTCACTAATACTTTCCAATCTAATTTCCTATTCTAAACTTTTTCACGAACTTCTGTTCTTCTGGAAAAGAAAACAGAAAATACTTGAGAGGTAAATTATTGTCCATGCCCCTCCTAAGCCATGAAAGTATCTGGGAAGTTTCTAACAAGCAAGAGGCAAATGCAAACCAAAAGCAGTTTAATTTACTGCCCTAAACATAGCACCTGTGTCTTCTGAGGTGACCCAAATAAGCAGAGATGTTCTCAGAGGAACCAGTTCCATCCAGCGGGGGATGATTTTTCTAATGATCAGAAGAGATGGAGAAATAGAAATCAAGACAGAGGATATGCAGGAGGACTCTGTTGTAAATTATTTAAAAAACAACCAACCAAACAAAAAAGCCCTCTAGGAATTGGCTTAGCTTTCTTCGAAATAAATGTGGAGGCTGTAAATACATTGACTGAAAAAATACCCTGAATAAATCTGTTTCTCTCATGCTGGCTTGCCGAGAGTGACAAATCACTTGACATAACACTTACCAAATTTAATACAGCTTGAAAAACGTAATAAACTGCTTTAAGCAAGAGAGACGATATGAAACCTTTGCTGCAATTAGAGGGGAGGATGCCTCTTTTATGCTAAGAGATGAGCTGAGCAAGTTTAATTCCAGTTTATGATTAAGAAAAACATGTGGATGGGTTGCTGCATTTGGAGAGTTCAAGTCTACTGTATATCACAATGGCATGTTTATGAGCTACGCAATGTGATGCTCTCATTCACTCACAAAGCAAACAGGATGCACTGGCCAACAGTAGTCCCAAATCTCAGGGGAATCACACACTACTTCAGCTTGCAGTCTACTGATAACAAATTTTTAAAATTCGTAACAAGTGCTGTTGAAGTTTAAATAAGTGAACAATAAATACATAATGATAACACAGGAAAAAACGATGCCTTTTCCTCTCCAATATCCTCAATTATAATGGAACTTAATGAAGAATTTAAAATAAAGCTGTGCTAAATACTTACTACCAGAAATTTCCTTGAAAAAATAAAAAATACACAGTGTTTCAAGAAGATGGACTGAAGTTAAAATCGTTACAGCTTTGAAATTGAATGCATCTTTTTGAAACACCCTGTAAAGAGAAGTGCATAGTTAACAACTTAAATAAGCCAGGCACTGGCTTCTAATCCATCTCTTTACACAATCCTATCAGGATATTAGTCTTGCCAACAGTTTAAGTAGGAGTCCTTTCGACCCTTGGGCTGCACAGTGCCGACATACACAGAATTGCACTCCCACAGGGTTCACTTCATCTCTTCCAGAGGTTTTCCTTAAACGTGCCGGTTCCTGGCACACACACACCCCCTTCCCAGGCTGTGCATCCTCTGCCCTCCCTCTCCTGAAAAATAGCAGAGAATTTCATTCAATGTTTCTTTGCTCGCTAACGCCTGGTGAGAGCAGGACTGACGATACAATCAGGATTTTCCCCACTTTCTACTAATATCAACAGTTCTATAAGCTACACTCAGAATGAAGGTTGGAAGTAGCAAAGTTGCCCACTACAGCCCACTACAGTGCAGACCCAGGTGCCTGGTGTGGTGAGGGTCACTGATGTTCAGATCCTTCGTGGCTGTGTCACATGTATGTTCCTGTCCTCTGATGAGCACAGGCCACGTGTTTGGTAGTTATAACATGGTTTCGGCTCACATACACACATGGTATTGAAATTCCCTTTTCTAATACACATCCTCAACGTAGCAGAATTTACAATGTAAATGACATATACAGACACCAGGAGTTTCCTAACAAAATGTTTTATTTTTGCTGTGGTTACTTAGGAGGACACCAGCAGATCTGGGAAGTGGAATAAAATATAAAATAGAACTGTCAAAACAGCTGTGAACTTGTGAAATCTTTTACTTTCTCTTTGGAAGTAAATTTATTTGGAAAACATGTCAAAGGCATTGCTTTTTAAAACTCATTTTGCACTTTTGTATCCTTGAAATACTTAAAATATTTACTTGATTAAAAACTGACCACTCAACCTTGTCAAATGCTTTCCTGCATGTAAAGACAAAGGAATGCATTGAGCTAGTAAATTATAATAATCCCATAATCCTAAAAACATGTTTACAGGGTTTTCATATTACTAATTGCCAAGGGAGTTGGCATTTAAATACTTTCTACAATCGCCACACAATATTTCTCTTTTGTCTTAGTTTTTTAGAATACACATTTATTCTTTTTCCCAAATTACCTGGAAAGACCCTAAATAATAAAAGAATTGTGTTTGTCTAGTGCAAGGAAAGAGTACATTTATCTGTAATCTCTGAAATTTAGATACAGTTTTAATTTATTTTTCATGTTCAGATTCCATATGAGTTTGCTCTTCGATGATCATGTTATTTATTTTGCATTTATTTTGTTTTCTTTCGAAGTTATTCAAGATTAATAAATACAACTCTTACAGCCTTGGCAGCTTTCCAGATCTTTTTATTAATTTTCATTCTTACAGTCCGTAATAGCAGAAGGTTCACCTTTTCTTTCCTCCTTCTTGGACCCTTGCCTAAATTCATATTCAAGCCAAACTCTCATTAAAGCTAAGAAAAAGTTGCTGCAATAAGATTTTAAAGATTAGGTCAAAATTCTGCAAGACATAAATAAACGGTCTGCACCAGTATTGTTTCTCTGTTTATGCATGTATTTCATAATTAATGTTATGAAATATATTTTCACTTAAAACACGCAAAATGTGAAAAACAGTTAAAATTATTGCAAAGAAAAAAACGAAAGTCACAATGCTATGTGGAAAATTGTCCCCTGTACCATTTTGAAGCATAGATGTAACTGTGTCTCCAGATAGCAGGGATCTGGGCCATCTTTATGAGCTAATAATTCTTGAATGTGACACACCATTTTCATAAAGAGAAGGTGAGTACTTGAGGGCTCCTTCCCTTGTGTATCTCTGCATGGACAAGATGCTGCTGGGGTAGCCCCTGCGTTCACTGTATCTCTCTTCACTGCAAGGATGGAAGAGTGAGAGATGATGCCATCATCTTCCAATATTTCCTTAGAAGTCTGATTTATTGATCAGTAATGATTTTCTGCTTCACAGGAACACAGACCTGACAGCAATAACAGGTGGTGTTGTACCAGATTGTCAGAGATTTACAGAGTTCCTTATTTCCAAGGAGTGTTGCTGCAGTGTGGAGGTCATGATCTTGACGAAGAACCACTGTAGAATGTTATATGACTTTCAGCACTGTAAAACTTTGAATCTAAACAAATAAATGTGTCCAATGCAATACAGTCCTTTTTTTTTATGTCCTGAGCAAGTCTGTAGTTTCCATGGTTACCAAAGGACAGCCTAGTAGAGAAATCATCCACATTTCTTTCAATAGATATTTTTTAGGACTATTCTTTTGAAAAGTTAGTACAGAATCAATCTGTTGTAATACAAATCCATGCCTCTTCATTTTGCTCTTTAGTTATCAATTTATGTGAAGCAATTAATCAATTTTAAACAAATAACAAAGGGCAACTTTGAATATTCCACCTTCAAAAACAGCATCTCTAGTAATAAGTGCAGTCTTTGTTCATATACTTTACTTTAGTTTGCAATTCCTTCTAGAATTGCAAAAATAAAACATCACTATGATGTATTTCATACTATTGCAAAATTATTTCAAACCAATTAAAACCATACTTTTGGAAATACTTCTGTCCACTGCCATCAGTTTTTATATTTTATTTCTATTGCTTATGTCCAATAAATGTAATTGCCTGCATTATTTGTACCCCTAAAAGTCCAAGGTAGGCAGCATTCTTCCTGAACAATGAGAAAAACCCAGAACTATAAAGTTCTTAAATGAAATGCAACTTCTTCCTCTCAGTTCTGATTTGCAAGTTCATATCTAAGTCTTCTGCAATGACACTCAGTCTTCTAAGTGCCTAGCTAACTTTAAATATTAATAACATGGTTAATATAATAATAATAATAACAACAGGAACAACAACAACAACAACAACAACAACAACAACAACAACAACAACAACAACAACAACAATAATAATAATAATAATAATAATAATAATAATATATTAATCAATTTAATAACATGACCATAACAAGCGTCTGAGGCTGGGCTGAAGATTTCACCTTTGGTCTATTTCCCTCTTTCTGTTACAGGAAAACTGAGATGAATAAAATAGTGCCATTTATTTCTGTGTAAAGGTCCCAGTCAAGGAAACGTAGTTAATGTTAGCTATATAAACTACCCATGTGGATTTAGCGAATACTAATTACGTTTGAATTGTGCTTAATTCAACGTATGCTTGTCAAAGGTATTTTTCACAGCGATTTCCTAAGATGGTACGTAATCACATTCAAGAAGTTGCCCCAAAACAGCACTGGCTGTTACCTAGCCCACTTCTAACCTAGGTTATAATCATAGAATGGTCCAGGTTGGAAGTAAACTTGAAAGACCGTGTGGTCCAACCATTTATGAGAAAGGGAGCCCAGACGAGATTATCCAGCGCTCTGTCCAGTCACACCTTGAGAACCTTCAGTGATGGGGACTCTACCATGTCCCTGGGGAGGTTGTTCGCATGAAGTTCTATTCTCACTGTAAAAAACTTTGTTCTTGTATCAAGATGAAATCTCTGCTGGTACAACTTGTACCCTTGCCTCTTGTCTTCTCCATGTGGCTCCTTGTGAAGAGAGAGCCTCCATCTTTTTTGCAGCCATCTGAGCCTTCTCCAGGGAGAAAAGACCTCATAAGGCAGGTTTTCCAGCCCCTTGATCATGTTTGTAGCTCTCCTTTGTCCTCTGTCCAGTCTGTCTGCTTTTTTTGAATTGGGGAGACCAGAACTGGGCACGTCCTCCAGCTGCAGCCTGGCAAGTGCCAAGTAGAGTGGGATGGTCACATCTCTATCTCTGCTAGCAATGCCACTGCAGATGCAGCCCCAGATGCCACCTGCCTTTGTTGCTTGCAGTGGCAGACTGCTCACTCATGCTCAGCTTTTTGTTACAACAAGGATAGAAAGAGTCACAAGTGTTTAGTGGGAAAAAGAGTCTGGATAGCCACTCTAACAGCGGCTACAATTTTCCAAAGCAGACCTTTTCACCACTTTCCTGAGGTTTCCTTTCAGTAACCACATGTCCTGTGCAGACCTGGCTGGCATTTGCTATTCTCACTTCACGTATCAGGGAGGACTGTAAAATTTGTAACCTTGTAGTAGCACCTCTCCTGTGTACAGAAGAGGGAGAGGCTGGAGTACAGATAATCCTTGGGCTAACTCATTCACTTGAAGGCATGCAGACAGTTCACCTGTTGCTACAAAACAGATAAAGACAGACAATTTGCCACATCTCTTTCTATCCTAAAATACATTAAATTACTACTTTGTGATTATATTTTGATGTACATAAAAGTAGCCTCAAATACTTCCCTTTCTTCATGCATTCTTCTATTTTAACAGAACACAGTTACGTGTCTTGTCTTTCATTCCCAAGACTACCATATGTATTTTCCAAGTACTCTTTCTTCTGATAAAGATCAAGATATTTTAAGGAACCGAAGTAGCAGAATTAGGGACTGAAACCTAGTTTTAGGTATCATCTCTGATTTGACTTTGAAATTTTGGACTTGTAATCAAATTGTTCTAAGGTTCAAAGTACTTGATATGATATTGATTTTAATGGTATTCAAGTACATACTTAGGTATTCTGAGTATTGAGATTGAACTTCACGCTCACTACCCCATGTGTGTTTAACTATCATGTTGAATCAGAATCTTACTATACCAATACCAACACCAACAATAATGGCAACAGCAATGAAGAAGGATGATCATTTTACAAACACTATAAATTTGCATTAACTGTGGACTTTAAAGACTATCAACAGCATTCAAAAATCTCACTTCAAAATGTTTACGTATGGTCCATTTACATCTTTGAGTCTGCTCTCTCCAGATGGTTTGGAAATCTCAAACTGTTTGGTTTTTTTTTTAGTTATGTCTACAATGTATCAGACCTCAGCTTCCAAACATCTATTTTCCTTTTCATGTATATTAAATTTATTTATCCTCAGACATCCATTTAAAAAAAAAACCCTGCACCTTCCTTTGAGCACTAAGAGTGCTTCCAAGTGCTCAGAGAGTTGAGGATTTACCAGGGTAGAAAACCTCAAATTCTGCCTCAGCCTCAGCTTAGTTTTTCAACTCAGTGCACAAGTCATGCCCCCCCTGCCTCAGACGAAATCTGGTCTCACTAAGCACTCTGTAGCAAGCCCTCCCATACCTCCGGACAGACCCGCTAAACCTCACAGTGTCTTTGACGCTTTCCTTACACTCTCCCACCAGAGGTGCCGGGTCCTACCGTCTTTCCAGTTCTGCAGCACCCCATGCCACATTCAGCAGTCTAGCTTGGTGAAACTACCGGCTGTGTCAGACACGTGGAACTGGAAAATGAATTAATATTGTGCAAGACCCAAAAGATGTGTTTTCTAGGTAAAGTTGTCTGTAGCCCTCATAAAACCACATGCACACATGCAGCCACATCTCAGAATGAGCATGCACCACTACTCTGCTGAGCCATGACCTAACACAGCACTGCAGACCCTTCCTCAGCAATCGCCTGGCCAGAATGAGCAAAGGGAAATATTTCGGCAGCTTCTGTTGGAGCAGTCCTTCCTTGCAGTTGTTTTTTAACTCATTTTCAGTTTATTTACTTCATTAATTTAAAAAAATCCCCTGAAACAAAGGCAATATTTCAGGAACTGTGCTGATACAGCTGTGTAGCATGAGACCATCACCAGCTTAATGCAGGCTTAACTCAGCTGCACAGGCAGTCTTAATCTATTTTCCTGCTGTATCATGTTACAAATTAACATATCGTTTGATGTCCACTATTTCCTTTTGCTTTTCATATTTCTCTCATATTGATTATCACAGATGATTTTCAAGCAGATCTATTAGCTTGCCTTTCTCTAATAGGAACTCCAAATTCTCATTTGCTGAACATATTAATACTTCTGTACTCTCATACCATTTTTCCTTTCTTCCCTAATATTAAGACAAGCTCTGAGTTTGGTATCATATTCACATTCAATTAGTGTGATTTCTGTTCCATGAGTAATGTTCCCTGGTATTTCTGCAGTTGATGCAAACTATAGTCACATTGAGGAGATATTGTGGTTAATGCACTAAGTTTGCACTATTTCTAATACTTCTTAAACTGCTGCATTTTTTAAACCCGTGGCTGTGTAGGCATACAGAAGACTGTGTTCAGTATTCATAAGTCTTTAACTTTGTCCAAAATAGATCTTCCTCTTTGTTTCTGAGAATTTTTAGTTTTGGCCATCTTACCCTCATTAGCTACACCCCTTTTAGCTATACCAAGAGCACCTTCACTCACATGCTCTGATAGCTACTTTTAAAATGTGACTCGCATGGACAAATGAAGTACAACAATATGAAGTTTGATTTTCTAGAAATTAAACTCTTCATTGAGTATTTTATTGGAGGAATCTTAATGTCACTGTTTACTTCAACAAAATATGGAGTTCAAAATTACAATGAAAACCTAATAATGCAGTTAAAAATAAAAACAACAAATGTGCTCACAGATCTAAATATCAAGATTCCTATTACCTCATTTCTAATACTCATATATGTGAATCTGCTCTGACTGGTTTTTAGCCACTTTGAAATATCATCGCTACATTCTTCCTGCCAGCAAAGCAGCTGAATAAACTGCCAGGTAACCTTTCCAACAAAAGAGTATTTCCAGCATTTCTGGCAAAGTAACACATACTGCTTAGTATTTTCATCAGGATGTTTACATTTTTAAATTTTTTTCTCTATAAACAGAGAAATCAGTACATATCCAGCACTGAGATCTGCAGAATATTAATTGCTTTCTGGTCACTAAAGAAGGCTAGTATACTTCGTTTTTCCCTAGAGATTTTCAATCAGCAAATCAAGACCAAGTGACAGTGAACTACTACTTACTGAAAGGACCTTGCACCCTGAATGGGTGTCTTCGTGGTGTCCAAGGCACCTGCAAAACTATATAAGGTTTCACCTTTTTTGACCGTGACTCCTCACACAACATTTTGCAGTAGAAAACCCTTGTCTGCTTAGTCTTCGAGTAGAAACAACTGCAATGAGGAATCTCAGGATACAGGATCCTCCGGAGAACGGCTGAGGCCCCATGGAGAGCATTCCCTCCATCAGTTCTCCTGTGGACCATGAGCTAGTTCAGTTTAGGGCTGCACTAGGGAAATGGCCACATGGATCCAAAATACAAGGCTTGACATTAATTGCAAATATCACTTTTCAAGCACAATTATTTGAGGACATAAATGTTAGAATTTACACATGGCACAACTCCTGATCTGTGATCTAGAGAACAAGAAGTAAATTGCACCTTCTTATTATACAGAACAATACTCGTTTTTTCCTTCAATTGATTGATACTGTAATTTTTTTGTGGGAATGTAATTAAAGGCCAAGCTATGGCCACTCTGTTAAATTGGCTTATAACCTCATTTATTTATAGCCTTATGTATTTAGATCTGGCTAAGAATTTCAGGGTAGAATGTTTCTTTTTGGTCAGACACAACGCTGCAGAGTCACTATTTAGGATCCTCTTTTCAGCAAAGGAAAACAAACCTTTTGAAGTTAACCATGCTCACAATTTTCCATTAGCAACTTATTACAATTAAAGAGCCAAGAGCAGAAAGCCTCCCCAAGATTTTTCAAAATACCCCAGAAAATCTGGGATGGAACAAAGTCTGGGAATCCCACTTGGATTAAAAATCTGGAGCAGGAGGGTACAATTTCCAAGTATTTTCACTTCAGATTTTCTTGTGATATTTACCCTGTGTCTTGCTGAATTACAAAAAGAAGAAAAGGGGTAGGGGGAGACCTTATCTATGTGTACAGATACCTGTTGAGAGGGAATTAAGAGACCCAGAACTGCTCAGTAGAGTCCAATGACAGACTGATAGGCAATGGAGAGAAATTAAAACACATTAAACTCCATCTGAATACAAGAAACACTTCTTTTCTTTTCTTTCTTTTTTTTTTTTTTTTATGTGAGGGTGATTAACAGTGGAACAAGTTGCCCAGAGAGGTTGTGCATTCTCCATCTGTGAAGGTATTCAAAACCCAACTGGACACAGTCCTGGGCATCCTACTCTAGCTGACTCGAGCAGCGGAGAATGGACTAGATGATCTCAAGGGGTAACTTCCAACATCTACCATTTCATAATTCCGTAAAACCAGTCTTTGGAATAAGCAACTTCTTCCATGCAACTTCTCCTTATTCTGTTCTAAACACTACGATGGGTTTGACATAAAACCCAAAACACTGCAAGGAAAGACTGCGAGATTTAAGTCATTTAGGGAATTGCTTTTTCAGCCTTTTAAATCTTTATTTCTGGCAGCTTACGATAATATTTTTAAATCTAAAAGAATCTTTATTTTAGTGAACATTTTAATTAGGTCAATACCAATTTCAATATCTGTATCAGATTGTCAAATATGTGTGTGCTTTAATGCTTCTTTGATTCACAGCTTTTAATGATGAGTTTGTTTGATCTGCAAGCTCACATTTCATTATACTTGTAATGAAACTGTGAATTATAATTTTTTAGACTGATTCCACTGCATTACATGACGCTGGGTTCCACAACTCTTACTCATTTTATGACTAAGAGTCCCTTATTAAATAAGAATTTTTTGTATTTCCTAGTCATTAACACACGGTGTATTTACCTTTTCTCTGAAGTAAGAAGATTTTTAAACAAATATATATCTAACTTTGCAAAATAGAAAATTTCTTTATCCTTAAGACTTAAAAGTAAAGTTTCTTATATAACTGTCATTTCCCAGTTGTCCCATTTACTTGTCCAACTGATGGATGTGCTATTCCAGGTCAGGCTGCTGTCTCTGTTGCAATGGTTACTCTCTCTCTCTTCTACTGGCAGCTGTAAAGTGCTTCCATGCTATAATTTATTATATCGTTAATACAATTACTAATGCAATTTTAATGTTCCAATATATTGATTTTACATCTCCACATTGTGTTATCTTTGCCCCTCCTTGCAGGACTGATATTTTTTCATTGTAAGATACAGATGTTCAAAGGTAAACATATTTCTTTATTTGATACTTAAGCATTATTTTTCCCAGCATAGCTGAAAGTAATAAGATAAGCATGTACCAGAACTGGCTTTAGCCTGGTTGAAGTATTATTCATCATGTCCACATAAAATAACTATTTAGTAAAGCGTAGGAATCTGAAGCTGCTTATATCCCTCAAGCAATCCCTCAAGGATAAATTCTTGAGTTGCTGCTCCTTGGGGTCATATATCAGTGGTGCTGATTCGATCTTCTTAACTCAGTCCCCAAATGTCATCTATCTGTACAAGAAACTGTTATTTATGGATTCAGGAATACCTTTAAATTACTTTGATCTTTTCCTCATGTTATTGTTTTCAGAACTTGCCAGATTAGCTTAAAATGTATCTAGCAGCTGTAATCTCACAAAAATACAGGCACTTGGTTTATCTCCTGAAGAGCAATGTTTTGGTTCAAAGGCAGATGGCAATTGTTTTGAAGGGCTTTGCCCTGCGGCTGCTCTGTATTCTGAGCGCTTTGAGTGCATCTAAATGAAATCAATCTTTGACACCTGAACTTGGGTCTTGCGCTCTGTTACGGCAGGAGTACTCTGCAGCTATCAGATTTCCTTCTGTTTCTGTCTCTGACTCTGCAGCACATTATTCATCACAGAGTTCTGCAACCCAGAGGGAGAATTTTATTTACCCACAGGAGGAGACTGGGGAGCACACCCCACTGCGGAGCAGGCAGGAGGCTGAGTTGCCCAGTGATGATGCTTTGCCTGCAAAGAGCACTCTGCCCTCATTAACACAGAGCCTTTAAAGTGCTTCCATGCTTTAAGAAACAGAGATATTCTGGCACTTGGTGTTATTTTCCAGATTTGAATGCTACTTGATGCTGCTGCTTAAGAAAAAAATGCTCAGTCCTTCTTTTAATAAATCAGGTAGGTCAAAATCTCAACATACACATCTAACGGGAGATGTTAAGGGTTTCTTCAAAAGCTGACTACCGTAGTCAATAAAAAGATTGTTGATGGACTGGATACAACTTGGATTTGGTCTTGAATGAATTATTTCGCAGCAATGCCTACAAGTAAACCTGCAGTTTGCCCATAGTTGATTGACTGCTAACAGCAGCATTAATAATTATATCTGAGTATCTGTTGCAGATAGTACTTTATTATTTTAAAATATTTTGTATATATTAATCTTTAATATTTTCAAAAGACAATCAGGTGTGGCAGAAATTTATTGTGGAATGGGAAAGAGGAGTTGAACTGTTAACACTGGAGTATCACCCCCGCCTCTTTGAATGGGCTTTGCCTATGATTAGAAGTAAATTTTAGATGCAGTTCTACGGTACTTGCCCCCTGCACGCACAGAGCCTGCAATTATGCACCTAGAGCTATGTCCAGATAGACAGAGATGACGACTCAATTGAACTCCACTCAATTTTCCAGGTAGTGTGGATATCTGGAGGCAAATGAGTCGTGTTGACTTCAACAGACGGCCACACAGCTAAAGCACTGTGCTGTACTTTGAAACCACGGAGTTTCAAATAGCTTTATCTTTCACTGCACAATCGTATCATTTTTCATTATTTTTCTGCGTATTCCTTTCATGGGAATTATTACATTATCAAGCAGAGCGGAAAAATGAGACACAGGAGTTACAGTTTCCCGCGAAAGAAGTGCCAGATATAATAGTTTTGTCTTTATCACATTCACTTTCTTAGGCAGCCTGCCAGCTATTGTCTTTGAATGAACAAAGCTCTGGAAAGATTTCAGAGTCTGAAAATGTCTTTTTCAAGCAAGTTCATTCATTTAAGCTCTTTTTGGACTTTACTTACTACATTAATGATAATGCACTTTCAGGTGTACTCATGAGCATCCCATTAGGCTGTACCCAACAACTAGGTGTTTGGTAAGTTATCTAATTGACCCCAGATTTATAAGGCTACTAGTCTTCTAACCATGACAGAAGACCTGCATCAGAGCTGTCCAGTGAAAAAAGTAACTTCAAACAGATTTTGCATTTCTTGTTGGTAGTTTTGATGTGCTTGCTTTGGGGGGATTATTATGTCCACACCCACAACAGGCTACTTTTCTTTTTCTCTCCTGAAACATAGGGGAGTAGATTCCTGTTAACAGCTCTTTGCATGGACATATTCCTCTTTGTTGGCCATGTCAATGAATAAATTATCTATACTCCCTTGCTGGGATCAGTTTTTAGTTTATCTACATATATGGGAGGAAACAAAGGCTCCAGTAAGCACTGTAAAGCATCCTGTTACAGATTTAGACACCCCATTGCAGCAAAGCACACCATGCACTAGACAAGTTGTCTTTTCACTAGTTTAGACTGCAGATGGCCAGCAAGATATTCCCAGACAGCATCTAAAATTCTTGGCTTCCTCACTTTTGCTTTTCGCTGAGGCATTTGAATCTGCTCTTTGTCTGCACAAAACAGTTCTGAATGCAGCAACATGGCAAATGAGTTGAAACCACTCCAGGCCTCCAGCAACGGGAGCACCGGTGTGAATGGCAAGGGAAATGCACGGCCCTTCGCACCAGGTGCCAAGAGTTCTTGGTAAAGCAGCTTTATTGATCCCTCTCTCCAATTTTTGAGCTAGAGAGATCCCTACAGCTCCTATACTGCTAGGCAGCCCAACAGGGAGAGGCTTGTGGAAAAAAGTCTGTTTCATTTTTTTCATCTTCCTTACAGGATTGTCTCTCAGATGGTTAACTAGCTTTAGCTGAAACATTTATAGATGCTTAGGATCACTCCAATGTGATGTCTGAAAGATCCCTTGGATGAGACCAGCCTGAAATTTACGTAGGTTTTCCTTCACAGCTTGGATTACCGTGTTCTTCTTAATTTTGCTTGGTCTATAGTGGAGTTCTAAAGTGACAATGTCACTTACAGAGTATGTCTTGAATTGTGAAAACTCTGTTTTCAGTCATAAGAACTCTCCTTAAGTATATGCATGACAAACTTCCAGAGTGCTCGAAAACAAAGTGTCAACATAAGATCTCACATTAAATAATCTGTTTCAATGATACAGTATAGTGTATTTTTAAATTACAGCAATCGCTAGAGATTCTTTGAAGTAACAAGAAAGTACTCAGTTCTTGTTCTGGAGCAAGAGAGATGTTAGTCACCACATACTATGAGATATTTACTTAAAATGCTTGTTCTGAGGGAATATCTCTTGGTGATTTGGATTTAAAACAGCAGAACACTGAGAAAAGAGATGCTTAAGATTAATAAAGATTTGCTTATCAGGCAGATGTTCAAAACCAGTCGGGCACAACTTGTCACTATGTGAATGCTTTTTATGTGACTGCACATACAGTTATTAGAATATCAGACAGATGGATGTTTTATATGCAGCATTTCCAAAGATCATTGCCTAAATTAGGGCTACTCACCTCATATTTTGGTAATTTCACCAGGAGATATATTGTTTATTCTCATATTTGCATCCAAAGGCATTGCCTTTAATTAATCAAGGAAAAAAAAAAATCTGTTTAGATCACATAGGTAAAAACAATATTAATATTTAAAGACTTAAAATGGCTGCTTTCTTTATTCTGTGCTTGAATCAAAATGTTTTTTTAACAAGCAGAAAGCTGTTACTTTCCACAAAGCAATTCTTATGGCCTTATCAATGTCCATTCAAGTGGACAACTGCACGAATTAAAGAAAAGTATAAAAATATGTTTTATCTTTGAACATTCTGTTCTGCAACTGCTTTTCACTGGGTGACATGTTGTTTTCATGGAAATGACTCCTATTTCCACCATCCTGGTCTGCAGGATTATCAGAAAAAGCAGAGTAACCTCAGAGCAGAGACCCTCTGGCAGGGACACAGCTCAGTGACTGGCTCACCTGCAGCGATGGGCTGCAGTGCTGCTACCTGCATCTGGCTGAGGGGCACGTTTCTGGGAAAGACTGGAGGTTTTCTCGGTTTGAGAGACTCTCAAACGCTACGCTCAATATAGGTTGCTCCCCTTGCAATGCAAAGGGCTGTCTCCCATGGGAGGGACCCCGCGCTGGAGCAGGGGAAGAGCATGAGGAGGAAGGGGAGACAGAGACAACATGTGATGAACTGACTGCAACCCCCATTTCCCATCCCACTGCGCCTCTCAGGGGGAGGAGATAAAGAAAATGAGGAGTGAAGTTGAGCCCAGGAACAAGGAAGAGGTAAAAAATATAAATTAATTTTTAATTAATTAATAATGAATAATTTGTTAATTAATAATGAATTAATTGATAAAATAATTTCCCTCAGCCAAGTCCATTTTGCCAATGACAGTAAACGGTGAGTGATCTCCCCTGTGCTTATCTCAATCCACAAGCTTTTTGTTACGTTTTCTTTCCCTATTCAGCTGATGAGACGAGTGATAGAGCAGCTTGGTGGGTACCTGACATCTAGCCAAGGTCAATCCATCACAGTCTGACAGCGTATAAAGACACAGAAAAAGATGTACTGGGCTTCCTGCAACTGTTTCTGATCACAATGTTTTTTTGGCTTCCTTTACATATTTTTCATGTACATGGGTTCTGCATCTGTAGGTGCTGCTGTGCACTGTAGAGGATGTTTCCTAAGTTAGTGGGTGAGTTTTCCGAGTTTGTATCTCTGTTTTGTCACACTGTAAAGCCATCTGGCAACATATTTTTTTAATCTAAATCATCTAGCAATTATAAGTTGTGGCAAGTTCTTTTTATTTTATTTTCATATTATTCTTCTACTGTTGATAGAGATAATTTCATTTTCTGTACATCATCCCTGGTTTTGGAACCTTAGGCTGATATGTACCTTCAAAGTATGCTTACACTGCCACTGAGTGACATAATCAAGCATTTCATAATTATTTTCTCATGCTTACAGGCTTCACTACCCTTTTCTCATCCCTTTAGTTGATGATTCTGAGCACAAGGAAGAATTAAGTGGCATGAAATATTTCCAATAATTCTGACTAAAAAGAACACTTCAGTTATTCTGGTCTGAATTGCAAAAGTATAATTTTCTTTACATTTAGACTTCATATGGAGCAAAACAGCATACCTGGACTGCAGGAGATGAAACATCACTAAGAATACAAGAAATAATTCCATCACAGGAAACACAGACAAATGAATGCCCCTCCTCCATACATTACAATTCACACAGGGCAACTTCAACATTTATCTCTATCAAAGTAGGTCATGAATAAGAAGAGCACAGGGCTATGTTTTTAATCTTAAATACTTATTAATCTTTCAGAATGCACACTTTTCAGAATGCCAACAAAATAACGTGACTGCAATCAGCGCAGAAGAAAATGCTGTTCTGTAATCAAGCCGACAGAATTGTTTCTGCCTTTCTTTAGTATTCACCTGAAAACTAGATCCATTAAGGTGAGGACCATTAAATGTTGTTCCATTTTTCTCAGTGGTTGGTAGTTATATGGCCATTTCTATTAATTGGTAACAGGTGAAGGCTGCCTGTATAAAGCACGACTGCTAGCCGGCAGGATGCTGGCTGCAGTTTTAGGGAAAGCGACAACTCAGTTTGTGACCTTGGCAGGCTACTTGATTGCCACCCACTCAGCATCAATCAGTCCTGCTGGAAAAGTGGATGAATAACAGAATGTCACCGAAAATCACACTCTATAAGCATTGAATTTCCATAGATAACATTACAGCATCTTTAGGAAGTAGAAAGAGTTATAATTTCAATTTTGCTGATAGTCACTCAGTATAAAAAAAAACATACATACAATGGCTCCTCTAAGAAGTGAGGAATCTAGCTGTGAGACTCAGGTCTATGCAAGCATCTAATTCTACATTAAAGGACTGGATTGGTACACCAAAAGAAGTAGTGCTGAGCACCCTAATCCCACATAACCTGTGACTCAGGGATATTATCTGTCTGGATTTATTCTGGTCTCCTGGATCAAACATCATCATGAAGCATACAGCCTGAAGCTGTTTGAAGGGCCAGTCTTTGGTTCCTATGTCTATGAGTGTTTGTGGTTGCAGTGCATACAATGCACCCAGGAAATGAGCTTCTCTTTTCATTTCCTCCAAAACAAATCCTGTCCCCACCATCCAGAACTGCTTTACGCATTCTGAGATGTGGGGAATTAGGACACACAGGGCCTCCCTTCAAGCCCACACTTTTGTTTCAACACAAAACGCTCATGGAGATTAATGAATTGGCTCTGAATGCAACGGGAGGGCACTGGAAGTACCTGCCTTTGGTTTGAACAGAACAGAAAGACACTTTATTAGGTTATTAGTATGACTATACTAGATATCAACCATGTAAATCCTGTAAGTCTGAGACACCATAGTCAAGACACATATTAGCACTAGTGATGAGTATAGCTAAAAAGAAAAAAATAAGAAAAAAGAAAAAAAAAATCCACAGACTGCAATGTTTTTGCTAAAATGCTTTCCGGTTTCTTGTTTACATCCAGCTAGAGATGAGGAATGCCACGCTCCACAGGCAGGGAGATGAGGCTGATAAGAAAAAAAATTTAAAAGTTAACTCCCACAGCCACATCTCTTTCATGTGATCCCAGGGAAGCAGATCCATGGACCCTACCACCCCTCCTCTGGTCCTTCTTTCTTCCTTCAACCACTTCACAGCAAACACAGAGAAAAGCCTAGAGCAGCCTTTCTGCTGGGACAGACACTGAGACCTTAAATTACTAACATATCTATTCCTCACCATGGCTTAAAACATAATATAAGCCTATTCCTTTTGAACTGAGACTCAAAAGTTTGTTAAGAGGAACCAATTATTTTCTCCTTTTTGAGATGTTAATTTTAAGAGTTATTTAATAATATTTAACATTGTTTAAAGTCTCCACTTTAGACTGCCAGGACAGTCACTTAAAACCAACAATATAATATAATCTTACTGAAAATAGAGTTGTCAAAGGAAAAATGGGGTTGGAATACCAGTTTCAGGAGCAGTTTTGTTCATGTGTTTACATAGCAGGACTGCATACCATTTTTTTTTCTTTCCCCTGAGTCTACTATGCCTAAGGAAAATTACATATATTTGCATTGTAAATTATTATACCATTCAGTGAGGTCAGATGCTATAGTATTTTCCAGTGGTTCATATTAGTTTTTCAGAGTAAAATACCAGAAAGAATGAAATACTTATTTTATTGCTGTTTTTTCTTTCTTTCCGTGGTTATTTCAGAGCACAAAAAATGTTATTCACATTTCTTAAAGAGTAAAAATGAGCAAAATTGGAAGCCTTTTGCACCCCTAAAAGATTCGAAATAATAACCTGAGAATATTACAGAATCACAGAATGGCTGGGTTTGGAAGGGACCTCTGGAGATCATCCAGTCCAACCCACCTGCTAAAGCAGGTTCAGCTATAGCAGATCACACAGGAATGTGTCCAGGCGGGTTCTGAACATCTCCAGAGAAGGAGACTCCACAACCTCTCTGGGCAGCCTGTTCCAGTGCTCTGGCACCCTCAACGTAAAGAAGTTTCACCTCATGTTTAGATGGAACCTCCTTTGCTTCAGTCTGTGCCCATTGCCCCTCATCCTATTGTTGGACACCACTAAAATGAGTCTGGTCCATCCTCTTGACACTCACCCTTGAGATATTTATAAGCATTGATAAAATACCCTCTCAGCCTTCTCTTCTCCAGCTGAACAGATCCAGCTCTCTCAGCCTCTCCTCATAAGATGCTCCAGACCCCTAATCATCTTCGTAGCCCACTGCTGGACTCCCTCCAGTAGTTCCTTGTCCTTCTTAAACTGGGGAGCCCAGAACTGGATGCAGTGCTCCAGATGTGGCCTCACCGGGGCAGAGTAGAGGGGAAGGAGAACCTCCCTCGACCTGCTGGCCACACTCTTCCTAATGCACCCCAGGTACCATTGGCCTTCTTTGCCACAAGGGCACATTGCTGGCTGATGGCCAACCTGTTGTCAACCAGAATTCCCAAGTCCTTCTCTGCTGTGCTGCTTTCCAGCAGGTCAACCCCCTAAACTGTACTGGTGCCTGGGGTTATTCCTCCCCAGGTGCAGGACCCTACACTTGCCTTTGTTGAACTTCATTAGGTTCCTCTCTGCCCAGTACTCCAGCCTGTCCCGGTCCCAGTGAATGGCAGCACGGTCTTCTGGTGTGTCAACCCTTCCTCCTAATTTTGTATAATTAGCAAACTTGCTGAGGGTGCACTCTGTCCATTTATCCAGATTATTGATGACCATATTGAACAACACTCAGGTTAGGGTGTATTAAAAGGAGTCAGTGCTGTTATAGCACAAGGACCACAGGATAGGCAAAGCAGGGACAACCTCTCCGGTTGTGTGCCAGGCAAGCATTCCATATCTTCACCAAGCAGACGGTGGTGTCAGGAATATGGACACACACAAAATATATCCCATGGCTTGGGAGTGATGGGGCATCTCCCAAAGGCAGCACAGGGCAGGTTTCCCTTATGTCATATTAACATAGAGCCAAATAAAAAAAGATCTGTACATTAAACTTCTTTGCTTGTGCAGAAATCACTACTTTTTAATAAAATAATCATTCCAGCCCAGAGTTTGGTTCTGAGACAAGACGGAAGCTGTCAAACTAATGATCTTTTCTTCCGTGTCACTCTTATTCTACGCCAATGGATGGAGGATCAGTGACCCAAACTCCAGTGACTTCCTTCTGACATAGAGGCAATACTTTAGTATCCGTAGCACCTGCATGGGTGTTTGTACTGGCAGAATAGTCCTCCGAACTCTCCATCCCAGTTACATGCAGATTGCGTCTAAAGTATAGAGACAGGCAGTCTTTTTTACGTACACAGTCTTGGTATTTAATTGCTTTGTCTTTATATAACCTTGAGAGTATGTCAGATTCTCACTCTCTAATTTCTATAAATTTATTTCAGTTTAGGAAAAAGTCTATTTGTGTTTACCCAGCTGTCAGAATCATCATAATGTATATACTCAATGAGAAATACCAAGAGACCTAATTTTAAAAAGCATTTTAAATCTCCAGCTTACTGCCAGTGGTTAAATATGAAACAGAAGTAAAAAACACTGTCTGTATTAAAAGTGACAGTACATTTGCAGCTGGTTCCCCAGTAATAATCCAGAATGTAGAATAATGAAACACTATCTCATTTTAAAAAATGCCTCAAACTAATTTGAAGGAACAGTCTTATAATTGTTATTTCAAGCCCCAAAAAGATTTAAGGGGTGGCTTTGATCTTTTCAGTTCTTGATTCTAAAGTATGATAATTTTTTCTAATTTGTCATAAAACAGATGTTGACATTTTTTAGATAAACCAGCAAGCAAAAATGTTACTAGCTGATATGTTGTAATTTTTGTATCAACTCAAAACAAAAGTGTGCAATGGTAAATAAGGAATGTGTGCAACGAAATGATACTGATCATAAGTATACACAGAAAGCTGTTTCTGAAAAATTTTAGCCTTTTTATACTTCAAAATATAGGAGGTTTAAATGAGTAGTTCTTCATTGTATACAAAATGAGCTAACTACAAAAGATTCAGATTACATGACTGACACTCTTTACACCCTGGATAAAAATTTCAAAAATATCTAAATGACTTACATAAAAGTCACTGGTAATTAACCTTCTTCATTTCTTGCATGCTTTTGAAAATACTTAAGGATTCAGGCTAGAATCTTTATGAGCTTGGAACTCACTCCTGGAGCTACGTTTTCAGAAGGGCTTGTCATTCACCTCCCAGTGAAATGCTAGAATAAACAGTCACATTTCAAGAGTTCAAGAGGACAGCAAGTCAAGCTCTGACAGAGCTTGCAAAGGTTATTTGAAACAGTAGCAAACATTTCTCAATCATTTTAATTAATATAAAGCAAGGAAAAAATAAATTTTTGAGAAGGTCAAGATTAAAGATAATCTTGGAAGGTCCTCAAAACTTAAATGAGTACTCGCTTCCTTTGTCAATACAGATAATGATGTTAAATTTGGGGGCAAATGCAGGGCAGATAAAGGGAATGGAAATTATCTCAACTTAAGTGGAAGCAAAACCCCAAGACATTAGTGAATTTTGATCAAAGATAGATATCTTCCAAAGCTTTGGAAGAGCTGCCATATCAACTTGCAGATTCTGCAGCAACGGCTTTCCTAACACTGTATTGTTTACCTTGTTTAAGAAATGTTTACCATGTTTAACAAAAAGGAAAACCCAGGACATTGGTAGTTTGTTTCCCCTGGTCTGTTTCGTTGCACTTAAACAATGATGACTTCGGGTCTTTTACTGCAGCTCTCAACTTTGCTATAAGGGATAATTCTGTGGGTGATTGGCACAGCTGTCATGGTGGCACATGGAGCAGCTCTTCTGCAAGTTCTTCTGCAATGAACATCTCACACACTGCTACCCAAAATTACAGGTACTGGATAGTGCTACTCAGGTAGCCCTGTGTTCCACACCCATTTCCTGGACAGTGATGTCCCAGATGTCTGGAGAGTACTAAAAGTAATACCAATACTTAAGAAGACAGGCAAATGTGATCTGGGACACTACAGGACAAAAAACGGAGGACATTAAGGAGATAATTTAAGAGGAGGGTGCAGTAGGTAAGTGTTGAAGGAGAGGATGCAAACAGATTTCTTGCAGACTTTGCTGTGGATTAGATCTCAGCCTTATCATTTTTAATGCTTCTATGAATGAAACTGGCACATCTTGTGCCGACAAATTCGCTGGTGACATAAAACAAAGAGGCACAGTTGATACCAAAGGGGATTTCCAACACCTAGAGCAGGAGCTTGAAGACCCTAAGGACAAGGATCAGAGGTGCCATGTACTCAGATCTGTATCGATCCCCTTTAACTCGGGCACCCCACCAGCTACTTAAGAAGTCTGCTGCCCAGAAGCCAATAAAAAGAGACAGAAAGAGGCACCTTCAGAGAGCAGTTCTGTTCTGAAGTCTTGCTGCAAGTGCTTACATCTCTTAATGGTTTACACAAGGACCACAAAGCCCTAGGAAAATGAGTTGGCTGGGATGAATTCAGGATTTGGAGACAGTTAAGAGGAACTTGTGCTGTGAGTTAGAAGGCAATGAATGGAAATGATCACAAGGGGAGGTAACAATGAGCTATCAGTATGAAACAACAAAATACAATACTAGGCAGTATTGGCTGTACAGGTAGTGAAACATCAGTGCTGTTGTAGAAGGTGCTCATGACACTTCATCCTCAGTATGGCATGTAATGGGTGTCACTAATGCTCAAGAAGAGTGACTTCTGACTTGAAAAAGGTGCAGAATAGCACTCAGAGCATGAAAGACTTTTCTTGTTTGGCCTGGCAAAATGCAGGCTAAGAAAATATATGTCTGCTTACATATAGATGCTGGGCTAAATGCAATGAGCAAGTAGAAGTGTCTATGCTAAAGAACAACGCTTGCACAAGAACAATCTGGGGTAATAAACTAGACACGAGTATCTTTTACCACTGAAGCTACTGAAACAAATCTATCCACAGATGTGTCTGGAACAACTTTCCAGGAAGAGTAATGGGAACAAAACACTTTTCACGTGTTTAGAATTGAATTAAATAAGTTTATTAAGGGGGTATGTCTTTCCTGTTCGCCTGCAAGGGCAGAGAACTGGCTGCAATGACTAAGGAGATCTTACCTGCAGTGCTAAGTTCTTCTGCCTGCCTGTCAGTGAACCTGGGAATGAGAGTTGCTGGTTGCTGAAATGTCTAGAAAATGTATTCCAGCTGGGTTGCTGACCTTATGAAAAAAGCAGTCAGTAATTTAAAAATAAAAGCTTAGATGTATTTGGATACTGAACAAAGATCAGACCAAAAAAAAAAAAAAAAAAAAGAGACAGTAAAAAGTATAAAACCTCCTGTGTATGAAGCTCATGATTTCTGGATTTGCATTTCTGAGGGCTGCTTTCATTCATAACTGGCAACAGAAATGATTCATCATGCCATTGCCATAATCTCACAATCAGGCCAGCCCATGATGTGCTTTTGCAGAGGTGCGTACCAGAGGGAAACTTCAGATCCTTTGGTCTCTGAGAAATGGATCGTATAACCTGGGGGCTACGAGCCATCTCCATCATTATGGACAGGTCCTCTCCACTTCCCACACCTTTTGCCACAAAACAAAGCCATGAGCTCTTCATGGCATATAGCTATCATGTGAAGAAAATAGATTTATTTGACTTAATGGATTAAAAAATATTTTCCATGTTCAGAGTCAAGATTGGTGGTGTGGTCTCTCTCTGATGGCATTTTTTTGTTGTTTTCTTTTGTTCAAAAGTCAAGACAAGGTAGGGAAGATGGATGTTAAGGGAGTTGGTAAACTAGGCTGACATTGTGGAGAATAAGTCTATGTTAGAAGTAGAGAACTAATAAGTAAATGATAAATGACAAATGATAAAGGATAAATCAATATGAAACAGAAGGAAAGGCATATCTGTCATTCATAAGCTAGGTAACTTTATAGCTAAGTTTTCAGCACTGAAAACTTCATATCTATATTCTGATGCTACTTCATATTAACGGTCAAAATGAAAATTCCCATACTTATCTGGCCTTAGGAGAAAACTTTGTGGGATGCATGTTGCTGTTTTTCTGTATGAAATCCTGCCTAGGTCCTGTAACTGTAGTGCTAGACTAATCTTTTTCAGTAGAGATAATAACATGCTAAAAGAAACTTCTGACAAGTGACTTGTATTATTTAGCAATTAGCAACTGCCACTATAATAGAATTGAAACATCAACAAGGGTAAAGTGTGAAAAATTATTTTCTTCTCCCTGGAACAATTGTTCTGTTGGAGTGTTTTGCTCCTGAGAAGTAGAACCTTTGCAGAGTTGATTTGGTGAAGATATTTCGAAACACACAAATACATTCATTTTATCTTTCCCCATCAATAGCTTCAGGCAGTCCAAGAACAGCAGCAAATTTCTCCAAATTCTGTGTAATTTTAGAAAGATTATAGAAACAACCACAAATATAACTTTGCCACATAGGAAGCACTGTTGAGTTGCAAAATGCAGCTGAAGAATTACCCTCTGCCTAAGATTATCTTTGTCTCGCTGGGCATGGAAATTCAGTGGCTTTCTCCGTTTTCCAGGCACGCTGCCCTAAATTAGCCAGTACAAATGAAACGAGGCATGAGTGCAGCACAAGATAAGAACACAACTCAAATAGCTCATCTCCCTCACAGGTTCAGTCTGGATTCCCGAGTGCATTTTGTCCGTGCTGAAAGAAACGTGGCAGTGACACGACAAGAAGGACAGAGACGTCGCACCCACTGATGCTGGAGATAAGGGCTGCTGCCTCCCAGCAGCCGGACGCTGCTCTGGAACTGGGCGCAGCACACAGCAGCACTGCTACACCACAGTGGACCAAGCCCAGAGGAAAACCCAGGCTGGCTCAACATAACGTGATATTTTATTATCTGCATGTCTTCTCTCAAAAAGGCCGGTTAAATATATATTTCTCAAATAACAATATGAAATTCAGTTTCTATTGTTTATGTCAGCAGATGGATCAGAGCAAGTGAGATCTTTCTCCCTACCAGTACTTAAATAAGGACAGATCGGTTAAACACTTCCCATCAAAAAGATTTGTCATTCCGATGAAGAACAGAAAAATTCCTATTAACCCTCAATATGCATTTATCCTGAACCATCTAATTTACACATGCTTTTGCAAACTCTGACACTATTTATGCCTCTTAGACCATATTCAAAATATTTCATTGTAGAGGCTGATATATTTATATCACTCCTGTATTAGAAAAGCTCTAGACATACAATATTCTCAAAGTGAAAACCTGTCTGTTTTGTTTTGCAAGGTATTTCATTCTAGATTACCTTTATTACCTGACATTAAACAACTCAATTCTACAGCATAAATTCACTGAATAGTTCATTGTTGTGATAATTCCAACAGGAACAATATGTTCTAACGTGCATAATATATCTATATAATACGCTTTGAATTTTAGATTCAAATATTTGTTATGGAAACTGGCAGACCTTTCAGGTAAGTCTCTGAAAACTTTCATCTGTTTTTATACACCTTCACAGACATGCAGTGGCATTTCCACAGACTATATGGAAAAAAAAATATACTACCTATGGCTACTCATGTTAAACATCTGACTGCACCATTTCTGTCCTATAGATACAGGATGGCAAACACATGATGCAGAAGGTCATCATGTGGACACACTCCCATGGTTCACCTATGTTTATAGAAGTTTTAAACTGTAGAAAAATTTGAATTATCTATTTCAAATTCCAGTTAGTGTAACAGAAAGAGCACTGAGTCACAGGGCAGAGGACTTGGACATGTAGGTCACTTTCCTCCACTCAAGAAAAACGGCACTGGCACAGCTACTTCTCAGCAAACCCAAAAAGAAACCAAGCACAGAATCAGCAGGAAAAAATCTCCCCTTGTAGAGGTCAGAGTAATGCTGTGCTTGCTTGCTTTTTTCTTTCTTTTTTTTTTTTTTTTAAGTATTTTCCACCTCACTGTGATAATATTGCTTGCTTCTTTGACAGAACCTGATGAACAATCCAAGTCAAATACAACCAGCACAACTTCCCAGCTGGTTCTGATTCAGTCACGTTCTCGGTTCTTCTGATTCAGTCAAGTTCTCTGGCTCATTTTAGCCCCTCTTTAGTTATCTTTGATAATTGCAGTCATACTTTCATTTTCTATTTAAAAAAAAAAAAATCTGCTTCATTTTTGGACCTCATTGTAGAGAACCCAGGAGATGTGTGTCACTTTGTGACATAGGAATAAAAGTAGATGTTGTTAATTCACTTCAACATCAGAGTCTTGAGAAACAGTGTGGAACTTTAACTGTGAACAACTGATGACAATTCTGAGCCTTCTTTCCTCTTTACAGAGGAAAACGATTTAGAGGCACTGCCACCTTCAAATGAGTTCATTATAAGAAATTTCACTCACAGTAGAATTATTCCGACTACAGGATAGGTGACCTAGCTAACATTAATTTTTGCCATATAAAATACATGCAGTTTTAAATTTCATTTCTGATACCTGTAAGGTTTTCTCTAGTTACCAATTTGCCTACTTGTAATCCAAAATAATTTTGATTTTCAGCTATTCTTAATCTGTACATGAAATAAGGGGTTTGATAATTGAGGTTTTGTGGTGGTTGCTGTTGCTGGTTAACCTTCCCGATAAACTAGAGATCCATCCTGCGATTAATAATGTGTGAGCAGATTGCTGCATCCTTACAGAGCTCCATGGATGTCTGCAGGACTTCTTGACACTTTATCATTCTAACAGCATGCTGTTAGATCAAGACCCTGAAAGGTTAAACTGGAGTCCAATCCATGTTATTTTGATAATATAGACTATTTTTTAAAGTGCATTGAAAACCTGAAAAATGTTGAGGTTGGGTCAGTCACTGTATTTTATTTGCCATTTTGAAGGGATACTGTATCAGTTTTTCCTCTTTTTTTTTTTTTTGTCACTTTAAACTTCAGAAAGGGGAAAAAAAAGCTGTATTTGAGTAACACCTTAACATGAAAAAGGCTAAACTATGAATATGGACTGCTGAATGTTTATATATACATGGGAATCTTTCAAATACATAGAAGCTACTACTGGAGTATCACAGTTTTGCAAGATGCATGATTAGCAGATCTTTGAAAGTTATCAAAACTCTCTGCGTTTTAGTCAAAAAAGTTACAGTATATAAAAAGAGGAGCAGATTTAATGGTTTTACTGCAGTTATTAGTCACTACAGGGTTTGAAGTCAGCAGCAAATTATTTTTTATTAGCAAAATAGACTTAGCATACTTTGAATTGTGTGTATGCTACAGATACTAAGAGCTTTCTTGATTCATTTAAGGAATTATTAGAACTTTGTTTTTTCTTTTGTTTAAATAAGATACTAAGTTTGGACCCACGTCTGTTCCAAAAGTTAGGACAGAAAATAACAGATTTTCTTTAGCAGCGGAAAAAAAAAATCTGTGATTAAAGGTACAGTGAGAAAAGGGAGATTAAGCTAGCACTTTGTATTAGTATGTCCTTCATAATTAATTAGTCCTATTTTGTTTACAAATACTTTGATATTTCTGACAATGTTTTCATTGTCCAGCTGGCAGTATTCTGCTTATTACTGCTTATTACAGCTTTAAAAGAAAAAAAAAAAATCTTTTTATATGAAACTGTAATCTGGGAACTGTAATTATAAAGTCACATTATATCTGGCTACATGTTATAGGCTGGCAAAATTCTGTGGAGACTATTTTTCCATATTTTGAACTCCAGAACAAATTTCCTGTATCTGCAGTCTTACAGAAGGTAGAAATTTGCTGAAGTGGAGCAAAAATGTCATTCTGACTTGCTTTAGGTTTTATTTTTCACACCTGACCAAAGCCTTGAATACTGGGCACTGGCTCAGTTCCATATTCATATACTCATGCTCATATGTTATCAAAGCTGAAGATAATTAACAGTTTTGGAAAGGTCTGCTAAGATGTTTGGGTGGTTCTCTGTGACTTGAATTTCAGGAATCAAGCTGAATGATCCTTCTGGAAGGACATTTTTCCAACGAGAAGTTATCAGTTTGAAACAGGCCTCGAAGTACAGCTGTAGAACTGCATGGTCTGGGTTGGGTAGTCAGAGCGATGATCAAAAGTGTCCTGTTTGCCATTGAAATCTTTGGGGAAAAATCCAAACATTATCAATAATTGCAGTATTCAGAGATGTATACGATGTGCTTAGCTCACTAGATTAATTTAAAATATTTGAAAATTCCATATAAAAATACTATCAATTATTTCATTATTTATGCATCCCTTAATATTACACAATTTGCTCTGCTTTCAGTATGTGGTACTATCAATACCAGAACATTCCATCCGAATTACAAGCTTAGCCACAATCTGCTTGGGTTTGCAATTGTACTGCATTAGTATTATTTTCGCAACCAGCTATATGGAAGTCAATACTGACTCAAGTTACATATTTCATATGATATCAAGCAATCTAAGCCACTACTTTCTGCAAAAAGAACAATCACTTTCTCCTTGAGAATAAGGACATACAGTGTTTTATTTATCACGTCTTTATCAATCTTCTGTTTCCTAAGGAACAGCAAGTTATTTATTCTTCCAACCCCTATGTCGGCAGCATGATGACTAAAGTGTGGCTTTGACTAAACAAAATCAGGTAGGAAGAGAGGTGACAGGCCAGGTTTAGGGAAATATGCTGTTCTCTTGTACTTGGATTATTCTAATGCTTTAGCAGACAAAAATGCCACATGGCTTTGTAGTGGACTTAAGGCAGGACAGCTGGTATCAACGAAGGTTATACTACTAACAGCAAGCAGAATAAGAGAAAAATGTGAGAAAATATGTTTCCTCCACAGAAGCATAGCCAGAGACCCTTTGGAGTTAAGGTGCATGGTGTTTAAGTTGTGGGGGATTAGTGTACAACGCTAAACCTGCAGTCACCACACGTCCTGTCTCACCAAGCTTCCTGGAGCCCCTCTAGGTCAGGAGGAAGGGACAGAGACTACATGAGGCAATCCTTTCTTTCAACCCATGGCAGCTGTCTAAAATAAGTGGAATGGATTTCCACTGCAGCCTTCCTACTCTGCAGAAAGAAGCTGAACAACTATTTTAGGGTAGAATTGAATGTTTAAAGAACTGGCCTCATAACTCCATGTTCCTAACCATGGCTACATCTTGGAACCGAAGTCTCCAGCTATGATTAATGTAAACCTCACAGATGAGACGATAAAGAATCAGTAAAAACTGCAGCAAGAATAATTTAGCTATTTGAAAGCTTTGAAATAGTTTCACTTCATCTTTGAAGTCTAAGGAAGCAAGACTGTATGAAGTGTTACTTTTTAATTTAATTTTCCTTTTGTTAAATGAGTCATCTTTTCATAAGCCTGTACCATCATTCTGTGACAAAAATAAAAGTTTCAGACAGCAAAGTATAAGGTCAAAGATGGGCTTTGATGACATTTGAAATTTGATGGAAGAAGCAAACAGTTTTTAGTAATTACTGTTTTCAATTGGATTAGTAGTTTATTGTAGAATACTTCATATTCCAGAAAAAAAAATACACTTGATAATTAGTTCCTTTATAATATCTAGCAACAGGATGTTTCACAGAGGTCTTTGCAAATTTATTAAAGTACATTTGTAACTTACAACTTACTAAATCCAACAGCAAGTTACTAGCTCTTATGCTGCTAAATCACAAACACTTATTTTGAATTCCTTGTGTTTATTCCAATTGAAACTGCAAAAAACAACCGATTTTAGGTGACCAAAGATTTCACACCTATTGATATATTCAGAGGTAGGATATTTTGATAATTTACCAAAGTGTAAAATACACATTCTAAATGCAAAGGTCTTTACTGTTGAATGCCATCTAAGGCCTATGCACCATTTTAAAATCCTCAAAACAGAATAGCTTTGGTAAAAGTGTGACTTTCACCCAGAAATATTTTAACATGGATTAGTTAAGATTTAGAACTAATGCAAGGAGTGTAGAAAAATGCACTAGGTCTAATCAAAAGGAAGGTGTTTTCTTGGCTGAATAACACTCTATTGTTGAGACTAAAGAAAGAAATATCTAGGCCAAATTGAATAGTTCTCTTCAATTTTACAACATTCAAATGGGCTTGAAAATTCAACCACCAATTCAAATAAAAACAACAACCAAGTGAACATATTAAGAAAAAGCAACACAAATCCAAATTCATGTCAAGAGGCAATGGGCACAAACTGAAACACAGAAGGTTCTGTCTGAACATCAGGAAACTCTCTACCGCGAGGGTGACCAAGCACTGGCACATGTTGCCCAGAGAGGTTGAAGAGCCTCTATCCCTGGAGATATTCAAAAGCCATCTTGATGTGGTCCTGAGCAACTGGCTCTAGGTGGCCCTGCCTGAACAGGAGGGTTGGACTAGATGAACTCTGGTGGTCCCTTTCAACCTCAACAACGCTCTGATTCTGTGAAGTTGGGGAATATGATTTTCTCTAAAAGAATATCCACTCCATATATCAAGAAATTCTTTAAATGACAAGATAATACTGAGCGTTAACCCCTGCAGCATAATCATGCTCTTTGTGTGTGTGTGTGTGTATTCACTCTCTTTTTTACTGAATGGTTCATCAGTACCTAACTTCCGCTACCAAATAGGTCAGCTTAGTCACAGAACAATGTGCAAAGTATTGTACTTCAGAAACAAATTAAATTAGTTTTTCAAATGGCCACTCAAGTTTTAAATAGCACCACTACCCCCTCCCACTATTCTGTCTTTTAATACATTCAAAAGAAAATTCCTTAAACAAATAAGAAAGGAGTGGGGTTCAAACAACCACTATTTATGTAGGCAGCCTAACCCTACTCTGGAACTCTAAAAATTGCTTTAAAAACAGCTGCTTCTATCTGAAAGTCCTCTAATTTGCTGAAAGCATGAGTCCATTTCCTGAGTTTGGATTGTTTGGAAATACTGGGTGAAAGTTTACAGTGGAGTATTTAAATCCCACATACTGCAATATGAATATAGAAAACAAGCAAAGGCCCTGAAAAAGAGCATCTACTGCAGTTGCTTTGTTCACAGAAAGACTTAATCGTGCTGAAAATAAACCTATCAAGAGTACTTAGGCTGGCCCTATTGCCTAGAGGAGTGTAACTTCAACCAAACTCAGCTTCTAAGGATATCCCAAAGATATCTCTTACTTGTCCACAGTTACATACATGAGGTGATCTACAGACATACGGCATGGAAGCAAAAGGCCGGTTCTGTCAGAGGTGCGTTGGTAATTCAGTAAATCAGATCATAAATGGGAGTAAAAGTAATTGCATTGGAACGACGCTAGAGATAGCTTTGGTGTGGGATGAACCTCTCATTAGCTAAAATCAACACTGTTAAATTTCTAGATGGACCTGTCTGGAATGATTGCCTGGAATGACAGGGGCCTGGCCTCAGTTCAGTTGGTTTCTCCCTGCTCCTAACTCAGCAATGTACTAACAAAAAATGACTTTTCTAATTTTGCCAGTCAGGTCCTCAAAGTATCTCTTCTGGCAACACTCTCTCCCACTATAGTTTTATGACGATACTGGAAAACACTACTGCATTGCTGCTTGGGGCTACAGCTCAGGCACACAAACCATCTTTTCTGATATGCTCAGAGTTAAAAGACCATTTTTATAACTGGTTTGTTACATGATAATATAACAATTATCTTTTATCCCATTTTACTCACCTAAATGGTTGTACATAAAGCCTCCTAGCAACAGACCTATTATAATGAATCAGTTTCTTTTTGATGTGTGGATAGCACACACATAAATACAGCTGTATATCTTTTAATGTAGAGTTTGCTCTTGAAGTTGGCCTCAAAATGGACCCAAAGCTCCACAATGAAGTTAATTTTCTTTTCAGAGAGTATTTTTAGACAAAGGCCTTTTTTTTCCATTTGAAGCTATAATGTACAATCACAGTACTGGAGAGAAATAAGAGTCTTCAGGAAAGAGGAAGAGCCATGACACAGTCCTGATGATCTTGAATATTGCAGGCAAGCCTTTCAATAAAGCTGATGGTCAGATAATCTGGAAATGACTATGTAAAATATTGCTAAGGCATAAAGATTTATTGGAATATTCTAAAGTCAATTTTGGATACAATATTTTACAGGATTTCCTTGATAACTGGAAATATTTGGGGCTCAAAGAACCTAACCAGCATGTGTAGGCAAGGTCAGGAAGAAAGAACCAGGACTTTTTCTTCATTCCGTTCCTTGTACAGACTTGGGAACTCTTCCATCAAGGAAAAGAGAAGTGCATCCCCGTACTTGTGAAAAGATCTGGATGATGGCCCTATCTGACCTTCTGGCAGCAGAACCATGGCTGTGGTATGCATCCTCAACCAAGTCAGAAATCTTGCCCAGACTCCCACCACAGTTCTGCTTACAGGAGACACAGAAACTACAACAGCCTCTATTTTTTATGTGTTCTTTCTCCATGGTCAAATTAGCATTTTTTACTCAAATATTACTGTAATATTAAGATTAAACAGAATAATTTCTGAAGAAAATAAACATCTATTTTTGGTCACAAGCTTCTCTGTTTTGGACTCTATCCATGTAAAATCTTTGCATAAATGGAAAAACTATGGCAATTTTCCTTGTGGATGTTTGCCATTTAACGGTGGTGAGACTATTTTTATACAAGATCCTCTATCTTAATCTTTTTATCTGTTAGTCATATTTAATCCTTTCTTACAACTGGTTACAACTGATGATAAACTGAGCAGTTTGTAATTTCCTGCTATGCATCCCTAGGACATTTATTAAATTGCTTGTGCTGAAGTTTTTCCAAGGTTCAGAAATCACTTTCTCCAAAACCCACATTCTAGATGTTTTTAAAATGTTCATTTAACTTTTCACTTGGTTTGCACTTTTCCAGAACTACACCTACTGTTCCTCCTCAAAAATGAGATAAAGAATAACCTATATGCTATAGAAAGTCTTGTAATTTTTGCAAGGATACAAAGAATTCTTAGCAATACGTTTAAATCTGAGCTATCCAAGAAACTTCTGCATTACAATAACTAAATAACCTATTTAACCCTACTGAGATGAATGATAATAAAATACTTACTTGAAAATAGTTTTTCCTGAAAGACATAGAGTAAAAATTTTCTATACTTGTCTGTATATATATATATATATATATACACATAGATGTGCTACCTAAAAAGGCCATGAGTTTTTGAAGGGCTTTTTGCTGGACATTTCGGAGTTTTAAATAGAAACCTGAATACTTTGTAAGCATGCATTTTGAAATGTGAGGCATTCTTCACTTCCTGTTAAAAAGCATTCCGATCTGAAGCATTACGTCGAAAAACATAGCAACAAAACAGTATTCTGAATAGTTAGCATAGGAAGATGCTACTAAGTAAATCTATATTATTCTAGACTATGCTGTTTGGAGCCGGAATTCTTGCAAGAGTACTATAAAAAATGGGGTTTGGGTTTTTTGTTTGGTTGGTTTAATTTTTCTTTATTTGGTTGTGGTGGTGGTGGTGTTGTTTTTATCTGAAGGTGATATCCCACACCCAAACTAATCAGAGGGTTGAAAACCTGGACATCACAGCACTTTCTGACACTATGAGTTCAGACAAAAGAGTACTGCCTAATGGGCCATTAATATAATCCCATTTGGAAACATAAGTTTTCCATGACAGATATATACGTTCCCAGATCATGCAGCCATCAAGTGTAATTCCACCTGTCAAAATTATAGGCGAAACCAAACAGGCACATGTAGCTCATAAACTACATGGAAAACATTGTCATAACTTTTTAAAAATATATTTTTCCAAGTTTACATATTCTAATGGTAATTGTCTTTAATTGCTGTTTTCTTTAACTAGATGACAATTAATGAAACGAAATGTTTCTTTGATGTCTCAGCAGCTAAAGCAAAGCAGAATATAGGCAAAGCAGCTTTCCTATTTGTACTCTTTAATTAACTACATCATTTTAGAAGGCTTGACCCAAAATAAACTATTTCTCTCAGTACTAACATTAATTAGCTCACAATACCCATTACAATGTAGCACTAAGCCAAATTCATTGGAGGCCTTTATTCTGAATTTCAGATTTGAATAAATTATCTTTTACCTTCTCTTGAATGAAGACAAAAGAAACAGTGTTGTAGTTTATGGTTAAAGAAGAAGAAAGCAAGCAAAATATGAATTTCCTTTCTCTTCCTTACCCCGCACCACTGCTCTGATCCAAAATTGTGTTTCTCTGCCCTCCTGGGAGGTACCTGCGACTTGCCTCGTGTAGCAGCTTTTATTATGAGAGTAGAAAATGTTCCTGCAGAAAAGCTGTGGAAGTCAGGTTCAGCATCCAGCTTGCACTGCTGCATCCCAAGTGTTCTACTGGTGAGCTAAACAGCTCAGCTGCAAAGACTGAAGAACAAATGAGGAAGACCAGGAGAGCAGGCACGAGATCTCTCTATCGGGTACATAGAGACCGTGTAAACACCACTGTGGGACGTGGTTAAAGAGCAGAACAGATAGACAGCGTGGGCACAGAAACTCATCTCAGAACTAAGTGCTGTTTTACACCAGTATAATTTTCACCAGTGCAGATTTTCAGCTCTGCAGGTTTGTGTAAGGGTAGGATTGGAGCAAATGATGCTCCGTGGTCACAAGGATGATACCATCGAGTCCAACTAAGCACAGGCTGGCAGGGCATTGAGTTAATTATGGCCAGTATCTTCATCATGGTACCAGGTGGATGGCAGACAAGTTCAAGTATGGACTCCAGCTCTGATGTGAATGTACCCAAGGACTATCACATACAGCCACACAAGGGCTGCTTTTTCTATCGGCTTCAGATTTACGACTCTTAAGCAGCAGGCAAGCCCCATCACTGGGTTGTAAATTACCTTGTTACAATATTAATAAAGCCACTAGCATGTGGAAAATCCAGACATTTGTTTTCATTGTATAATATAATCAAATGAGAACTGCTCCCATACAAATGAACAAAGCAGAAAATAAAATTCTGAGACCTTCAACAACTGTGTTAGGTGAGATATATAATGCAGGTAGCTGACAATTTAAAACTCTTTGACCTACAGAAAGGATTTAGGGATGGTTATTATTTCATTGTCTCAAATTGTAAAGATTTAACATCTTATTCTCGTACAAGATAATGGGAGTGAAAATATTATTAAAAGGAAAAAAAGCCCTATTTTTATCAATTACTTGTTCTCCTTTGAGGATGTAATCCCCATTAAGAAAGCAACTCGTAAGTGGAAAATAAATCCTTCAAAACAATTTTCATAGCTACTCTCACTAGAATAATTTAGACTAAATACCTCATTATATTAATGTAAATTAGTTTTTATTATACATTGGATACTTTAAAATAAAACCTTATAATTTAAATACAGTCAGGAACTATCATAATGCTCCAGGAATGTATGAGTACCCTGCACAGAGTAAAGGAAAAACAGACTTCATGCAATTGGAACTGAGCAAAAAGATATAAATAAACATCACCTAAATATTAAATGTAGGTTGCACATAGGTATCTATGTGTAGCACAGGGAAATGATTGGAGGAGATCACTGTAGGGTTTTCAAGAGAGAAAGGATTCCCCCGAAAAAAGAAAATAATGCAAATAACAGGATCACAATCTTGGATTTCAGAAGAGCAGATTTTAGTCTGTTCAGGGATCTGCTTGGAAGCATCCCGTGGGAGATCATCCTGGAGAGATGATGGATCCTGAAGAGCTGACTGACTTTCAAGCATCTCCTCCTTCAACCTCAAGAATGGTCAATCTCCATGCACAAGAATGCACGTAACAGTGGCAGGAGCCCTGCACGGCTTGAAAAGGAGCTCTGACTAAACTCAAACATCAGAAAGAAGTCTAGAAGAGGTGGGAACAAGACAGGTGACCAGAGATCTCCAGAGATGCTGTCCAGGCACACAACAGCAGGTTTAGGAAAGTCAAAGCCTATCTGGAGCTGAATCTGCAGAGGGACGTGAAAGGTCACAAGAAAGGCTTCTACAGGTATAGTAGAAGCAAAAGGAATAGTAGGGGAAATGTGTTCTTGCTGTTGAATAAGACGGGTGACCTGGTGACAAAGGGCTTGGAAAAGACGAAGGTGCTTAATGCCTTCTTCACTTTGGTCTTTACTGGTAAGACTTTTTTTCAGGAATCCCATGCCACTGGGATCAGAGGGAAAGGACCTTGACCCCTATTGGACTAGATGATCTGCAGAGGTCCCTTACAACCTCAGCTGATCTGTGACTCAGTGATATTCACAAACACCGGGCCTCTTTCCAAAAGCACTCGCGAGTTTGAAAGAAAGCCAAACTATATGGTCTAACCGGGTATTACACAGACTAAAACAAAGGTGTGAGGGTTTTGTTTTGTTTTTTGTTGTAGTTTTTTTTTTTTCTTCTCTCATTTGTGAAAAGGAGTGAAATTCATCAGCAATAAACTTAAAAGTTCACACAGATAATTTGTTTTACTCTTCTCAGTCTTATTCCATCATTAAAAGGTTACAAATCTGTCTTTTCAGATTTAAAATGTGGTTTTCTTTTTGAAGGCTATTCAAGAGCAACAGCTGGCAAAGAGGGTTTAGGGTTCACTGAGTTTCAGACATTATATATCACAGCCGTGAACCCTAAAAAACTATTAATCCAACAGCCCCTTCTAATTGTTAATTGAGGCGAGAATATCCAAACTGACATGACACTAAAGCTAATAGTTCCAGGCACCTGTAAAAGTCTCTCAGATTTCCACTTTAACTGTTGACTCAAAAATACTGCTGCAAGTAAGGAAGATAATAAAATCTGGCATAAAAGTACTTAAAAAGTAAAAGCAGTACTTGTTTAACCAACGGATTATTGTTTGTGGGACTTACCAGTATCTTTGCAAACCTAAGGAGTGCTCTTCATCAATAACATTTTACAATAACATTTTACAATCACAGACAATGGGGAATATTTATGGATTAAAGAAAAATCAATTAGAAACTCAGATCTCAGTTCTCCCCCAAAGAGATTAATGAGATTTTCCCCAAAGGTCTTCATGCTACAACAGTTACAGTGAGGATTAAAGATCAAGATTTCAAAGTAATTTGTTATTTATTTTTTTGATGGATGATTGATGAAAAATGCTAAAATCTGGAGAGTTAATATATTGAGTCAACACTGTAAAGTACCTAAGTTAATTGGAATTTTAAGCCACATTTCTTTGAAAAGTTATTTAAGGTCAGACTTGCAAATACATTTAGGTAGACACAGAAGTAGCTATAAGCAATCTATATGTCAAGCAACAAAATAACATTAAATTCTCATTGAACAGCTATATTTTAGGTAATTTTACAGCTATTAGAATATGCTCCTTAGACATTTAGGAACAAAGAGGTTTGGATAGGAGATCCAGAGATGTGCAAATGATTCAAGGGTCTTAACTCCAATGGCAGTCTCTAGGACTTAGATTCTAAATGACTAAGTCATCTTGTGAAAATGGGACAGGCTTTGAAGTTACTTATATGTTTTTGAAAAGGCCACCCTTTATGGAAATGAGTTAACATTTACCCAGCCTTTTTACAGCAGCCTGAAGAACATCAGATTTCAGAACATGGACAGTGATCTCACCTTAAAAATCTGCTTAGATATAAAAATTAATGCTTATATGTATGGCTTAGTCTGAACACTAATCACACAATTTAAAAGCAATCTAAAAGCCAAAACAAACCAAAAATATTAAGGCCACAAAATTAACCATGCAGAGATTAGAAAATCTTAGAATTAAGGTTTGCCTGTGTAACTTTAAATTTGTTTTCAGGTGCTTAGGCACCTTATTTAGCTGTACTGTCATATATTACTTTTCTCCGAGGATCTGCCTCATTCACAGAATGACAGTGCCCACAAAATTAATCAAAGTTTTGTACTTAATGAGTCCATAATGCAATTGCATGCAAATCTATATGCAAATGGCCAGTTGTGCATCTAAGTGGCTACTTGTGTCATCATCTGATTTGCATGCATAATCACTGTGATTATACAGTTTTAAAATGTGGGAGCGTAATGTTTGCAGCTGAAAAATATGACTTAATTCATGTATTAGTCATGCCTATTAATCAATCATTTACTTACAATGTGTTTACATTAATCAGTTGCTTTTTGCGTAACTCACATTGCCTCCTTTCCTACAAGACTCATCCTGCTACTTATACCACGTCATTGTGTCTGTCATTCGGGAGGCAGAGGATACAGGTGTCTCTGTCAAACAGCAAGCTCTCTGCCTTACGTCTGCAACCTGTGGTCTATGCGCCCTGCTCCCAGTTACCCTGTGTAAATCCAGAACAACTGAAAAAAAATGGACAGATCTGTACATCAGAATTAGTTATTATCCCCTTTCCCAAGTAATATGAGGTTCTATTACTCCCACTTACATTTAATGAAATTTGTCAAAAACACCATGTCAGTTCTGAATTTCTTCTAACTGGCTGCTCCACACTGTAAACCAAGATTCAAACCAGGAGTCTTACAGTCCAGAGGCTGAAGAGTGCAAAAAAAGCTTGAAGACATGTTACTCCACATAAAGCAAATATGCTGTATTCAATTTGTGTGACCCACTAATCTAATTTTATACTTTTCATTGACTACATGCCAAATCCTCAATATAGGCTAATCTATTTTCCCAGTTGCTTGAAGTATAAATGGGAAGACCACATGATCTCTATATTCTCCACAGAATAGGCTGTTATTATTTTGTGATCCATACGTTCTGCTATATTATGCACCATTGCCTGTATAAATTCCAGATGCTAAAGGATAAGATACCCTGCACATGCTTTTCATTAAGTCTATTATGTGGAGCCCTTTGCCATACGATAATTTTTACATATGCATTAATCAGAGAAAAAAAATGAAATGGAATTAAGATGTTAGCACTGATCAGCATCATTACAACTTTTCTGAAGACACTGTGATGCAGAGAACTGTTCAATGTCCTACTGGGAACCTTGTGATAGAAGAGTTGGGCATAAAAACAGATCTCTGAGGCCGTGAAGTTCAGTGATCAGTCAGATACTACTTTTCACAATAAAGTTTACCTTAAAATTAATCTAGTCTCATAACAACAGCCAGGTGGCAGCATGCTTCTGTGATGACATTTGGTGAGACACGTCAATGAGATTAGCCGACTGAAACTAACACTAAGAGAAAGACAAGGAGGTCTGGGAAAAGAGGATGGAACTGCACTGCACACAAACACTCCACAACTCTCATAATTGGAGCCAAATCTGAAGAGAGGCTCTAGAGACAAGAGAGTTACTATGTGACCATTTAATAGAGAGTCTTGTTTTACTGCATGCATTTAATTAAAATGTTACAATTAATGAGATGGAGCATCTGTCAGGATAATCCTCATGATATACTTTCTTCAGGATAACTATGGAGCTGAAACTGAGTACTCTCCCCACTCTCTTCAGCCATCACCCAGAATGTCCAAATCACCCAACAAAGCATACGTGGAACAATTTTATCTTGCAGGAGCTCTCCTGTTCCATCATGGGAAGATAAAACTAGTGAGGTTGCAATGTGTCCCTAGAGGTAATAATGCTGCAATACTGTTCGTACCACTAGTACTATAAGGGTAGCAACCCTACTCCCCCCAGCCTTTGTCTTGGTGGGAACGGGCATGATAGAAGAGCAAAAAATACTGTAACTCGGTTTACTTTTTTGTGATACATAAGTAGTCCTTATAAGATCAATGCATCACGAGGAGCACCCCTGCAAGTAAATACAATGGAATTATGTCATGGACACGTTATATCATCATATGGTACTATGCATGTACACTTTATGCAGCATAAAAGCGCCTTACTTTTTCAAATATTGTCAGTGGAAACAATTTTTAATTTTTTTGATACACTGCTTACGATCCATGTTTCCGCATTTTAACCCCATTTACTCACCTAGCCTTATTCAAGACCTCTACATAGTTCAGATCTTCCCTATAGTCAATTGAAAGATATATTAATTACACAAAGGATCAACTAATTCTGCCAGTTGAAGAAAAATGTACTGTTTGGTTTAATTCCACAAGCACTAGTGCTGAGTCATAGAAAAATTTCAAACTAACAACACAGTAAAAGACTTTTAAAAATTACATTTCTGAATGATGGCTGTTTGCTACTCACTCCAAAATGACTGCTGCCTTACACACATCTACACACTAGCTTGTGTTCTGCTTTCACCCCTTTTATTGCTACTTCATCCCATTTGAGTCATAAAGGAAACATAAAAGTTATCTTTCTGGTCAACACAAATTGATTTCAATAACCATTATTCTATCAGCAACCCGATAAACCCACTTTTTTAACTAATGAAAAGATCTATGTGAAGCAGAAAAAAATAATAAATATATATCGAAATTCAAAGATAAACTGAAATACGCGCAAGGAAACTTCCTGGACAGATTCATTAAAAAGTGGGGGGACAATGCATAGCTTCTAACAGCGATTATGTGAGACTCAATGTATTTGATTTTCTCTACAAATACACTCTCAAATCCTGTTAGAGAAGCATCATGAACATGTAGGTGCATTGACAGCCAGCCAGGCTGTTTAAGAACAGTTCTGTATGTGACATACGGATGCTACCAGTGAAAGGAGACTAAAAAAAGCAAGGCATCTTTGCTTGTCACAACACCAACAGTGACCTCTACCTGCTTGTTCTAAAATAATTTATACTTGGTTAAAGGTTTTACCAAATTTTAGCTAAACAGTTGTTGAGAAGAAGCATTTATGAGGCCTTCCTTTCCCAATTAGAAATTTTCCAAGGAATTTTGAAAATAAAGTTCTAAAAAATTACTGAATCTTGCTAGCATGTTTTCCAATATATCTTAAAAAACTCCATCCTTCCTAAGATTGTTGATAGATCTGGTTGGTTTAGTTTTTGTATTTCATAGATGTTTTTATCTTCTGAATGCCTTTGTTATCACCTGTATGTTTTACTTCTTCACCAAACAAGGTACTTTGGACAGACTCTTCTTACAAGGAATTTTACAAGTTGTATTTGACTATGGTCCTAAAATATTGATCATAAAGCCAAATAAAAGGACTTTTTCCACTCTTTTAGACCATCTTGGACAGTCGTTCAAAACTACAAGCATTCTTGAGACATTTGTTACGGGAAAGATACTGAGAATACGGATCTTACAGACTATTATTAGGAAACTTTCCTACCTTAACTGTAAGAATTTTTTTTCTTTTATGTCAGAAGGATCTGTGCACATAATAAAAAGCAGCAATAAACAAAGTGCTTTTGTGAAATTCCTTCAATTTATATAAAAAAAGGCACAAAACCAAAACACTACAAATGTTTCCGATACTTAAAACAATGTATATATAATCCATTGACTAATGTATCATATTATTTTAAGAACTACTTACTAAAATACAAAAAGGAAATACTAATTAAATCATTTGCATTTTATTGGGGAGTGGTTTCATTCTAAAGATTTTTTTGAAATTTTTTACTTTTCGACCGAAAAAGCATCTTTTATTCGGATTAATAATTTCTATTTATTTACCTCTGTGCACTG
>VWYH01004936.1:0-16943 GCA_013399365.1 Pampusana beccarii
CAAGAGCATCCAGTCTTTGAAGCGCTGGTGGAGGATGATCCCAGAGCTCCCCAGCACTGATAAAATAAAGAATGCCGCTTAGCAGTATCGTTGCCTCTGCTGTTAAGTTTATTTCTTGGTTTCAGCGGCGCTCCTGGAGCTGCACAGCATGGGGCATTTGGCACCACTGGGGTTTCTGCTGTGCACTGAGCTCCTGGATTTACAGTTCTCTGTCGTCTCCTTGGCTTTTTGCTGCGTGTTTTTTACCCACCTTTCCAGTTTCTAGCCTGTACACCGTGTCTTCGTCAGGATGATTTTATGTTAGCAACATGCAAACTACCCCCATTGAACTGATGCTTGTCTCTAGAGCCGAAGTTCTTACCCTGTTGCAGCACCTCGGGTATCCGTGCACTGCTGCAAATGCTGTAGGATTGACGTTTTTGTGTGTAGGTAAAGCCGATGACCACTTTCAAGGAATTTTACACCAACACGTTATGGTTTCCTCATGCTTGTTGCTTTGATCGTTGGTTTGTGTATCCAGGTTGCTGGTGTCTAATTCAAAGCAGTTAGATTCTTGGTTTGGTATTTTTTTCCACTCTTAATGTCCAGCTCTTAACAGAAATGCGTGAATGGAATTTTTATGTCTGTCTTGATCTCTTATTTTTTCCCCTTAATAGGCTATTGAGGAGGAAGGGGGGAATCCTGATGAAATTCCAGTGGTTTCAGAAAATGTCATGAAGAAAACACCAAAAAGAAGCAGCAAAGGTACAGGGCAGTTAGAGAGGTTCTCCGCCCCATCCCCCCTGAGTTTTCTAGCAGCTTTTACCCATGAAACGGAACCTTGCTAATATATTTTATTTTTTCCTGAAGTTTGCTTTTCCTTTTGGAAAAGTACTTGTTTTAATTTTGGCACTGCTGGTGAATGTTTTGCAGTCCCAAAGCTATAGCTGTTTCTTGCCTGAGCCAGGCTGGGGTAAAACTAGTTCTCTGGACGAAATTAAGCCCAGTTGAGTCTTCTGTTCCTTGGTTCTGACCTTTAATGCCATTTGTGACTGGTGTTCTTCCCCAGATTTGTACTCAAGCTTCTAGGGATGGGTGGTAATGGTATTAAACTTTCAGTCATTTAGTCAGTGTCTGAAATTGGATATGTTTTTAAGGCTTTCTCTATGCATTATTTTTCTAATAGTAAGGCAGTCATACATAATCCTAAGGATTAAAAAAAAAATTGCTTTTTTCTAAAATGAGTTAATTAGCACGATTTGATCTTATTTTGTAATCAAATAATGTTGAAACTTCTGTATTAGAGCTGAGCAGAATAGATTAAGATTTTTAATGAAATTATTAGTTTTGATTTACACACAATTTAAATTTGTGAGATGGAGCTCAAATGTTTTGCCAACTAATTGGTTTGACACAGATTTTTGTGGTTACATCCAGTTTGGAACCATGCTATTATTTGCTTGTACACTAAAATGTGAATTCTTAACTGGAAAAAGAACAAATGTCACAACTGTGGGTAAAAGCAGGGACGTGTTTGGTAGTCACATTTGTTTTCAAGTCTCAGAAAAACACCTAATGAATGTTACAGCACTTTTAGTGTTGGGCTGGAAGTAGACGAGATGTTCCTCTTGGCTCTGAAACCCCTTTCCCTTTTTTTGTTGTAATGTGCTTGTGGTTTTTGAGGAAAATAACATTCATAAAAGATGAAATGGCTCCGAGTTGGAGGAGTTGCTGTTTGGTACTGACACCAGTGTGTGTCCAGTTGGTGAACAGCACTGCAGTGATGCTGACACATAGAGTGGGGGTTTTGATTGGTTTGTGTTGGGTTATTCATTGGGTTGCTTTTCTTCTTTTTCCTTCTATTAAATGTCTGTAAAGAAGTGCAAGGTTGAGATAATAAACTACTAAATTACTGCAATCTTAGCTGAGCCAAATGTTCTGGGGAGGGCACGTTGGTGCTTCTGGAACTCGTGATAGACCTCGAACTGTGGGATGTTTGTCAGTTACTGAGCTAGGATGTATATGTAGAAAATATGGAAAAAGCAGATAACTAAATTGTATGGAATACCAACTCTGATGGAAAAAAAATAAAAACAAACTTGAAGGATGCATGTTGGTACTTTCTTTTCATTCTAATGATGATAATGTTGCCAGGACGTAGAGCAGATGAAGAGGGAGGAGAAGATAATGGCCTGGAAGAGGATTCGGGAGATGGACAGGTATGTACGGCTGTGTTTGAAGTGAAGTAATGATAGCACCACTTTCCAGTTACAATGACTATTATATGTACTTTTTTTCTTTTTACAGGAGGATATTGAAGCAAGTTTGGATAACTTGCAGGATATTGACATGATGGATATTAGTGTGTTAGATGAAGCTGAAATAGATAATGGCAATGCAGTAGATTGCGGAGAGGATTACAATGCTGATAATATTCTTGACTCACTGTCTGATAGTAAAGAAAATGCTGATGCAGCAGTGAAAGAACTTCCCGATCAGCCTACAGAATATGCTGTAGGTAACTTGGAGGCATCCCCACAATTTTCAGAAATTAAAGAAGAACCAAGAGAAATACCAGTAGTGATGGTATGCATCTCTTATGTGTGTGGAATCAGATTCTTCTTTTTTTTTTTTTAATAGCAAAACGGTAGCTAAAGAGTATTTGGAACAATCTGGGGCTCTACCAGTTCTCATGGTCATTGCTTTTTCTTCTTTTACGTATTTGTGGAAATAGCGTTCTTGATTTTAAAATGCTTAGATGTTGTTTGTATACGTATGACTGTACAAATTAATAGTAACCCATAAAGTGTTCATTTTAATAGTGCTTGGAGCTCTCTCCTTCACCTAGTGTTTACATTCCCATTTTCATATCTTTATTTAGGAGGACATGTAAAGCTTACAAATGCTGTAAACCTTTACTTCAGCTGAACAGCAGCATTCTGGGAACTATATTCTAAATGATTTTTCTGTTGAGATGGAGGCTTACAGTTACTCTGTTGTCGAAAGCATTTTTATGTTGGCGTTCCCTGTTTGTCTCTTGTACTGTGTATGGCATTGCTGTCTGGGCTACAAGATAATTTTTTCCCCCCAAAGTCAAATAGAAGTACTCAGAAAGTAGGTTTTTTTAGTGACTAAATTAGTGGAGTCTGGGTCAGCTCCTGCAGTATTTTTTATCAGTAAAGATAATGGTTATCAGGACTTTTTGGCTCTATGTTGTTGCTGCAAATAAGAGAAGAAAATTAAGAAAATATGTGCTGTTGGAATACCCATCTTTAAAAGATTTTTGTGAGCTGACAGACTTATTGGAGAGGCAAGGAGAAAGCTTATTCAGGTGGTGGGGATTGGGAAGAGGCTCGAGGTGCATTGGTCAGGTTTTACCCTTATTGGTAGATATATTTGCTTAATGTCAGTTGTCAGTGAAAAGAAAATATTCCATTTCTCATTCAGGTTTCATTCACAATGGCATTCTGAGATAGATGACAAAGTGTCTTCCTTTTACTTTTTAAAGGTAGAGGTTGAAGATGTTGGAAACAGTTTAGATGCTTCTTCATCTGATTTAACCATAATAAAGGTAGGTGGTAACCAATTTTTCTTTACAAACAAAAAGGCATAATAGATGCTATATAAACTGTACACTAAACCAGTATATGAACAGGTAGTAGCCAGTGTGTGCATTCTTATTCTGCAAAGAACAAGAAATAATACCTCTCTAATTTAATCATATGGACAAAGATCTAGATCTATCTCTGGGGTCATATACATAGGAGGTTTAGATCATACTGAGTTTGGGTGGTAAATTTGATTATTTTTATCTGTTATATAAACCAACTTGCTGCCTTACATTCTATTTAACTCCCATTAAAAGTGTACCTACCCAGTGTTGACAAGAGAGCTGGAACTGCTCCGTTCCCAAAACACGGGCCTGTTTCCGGGTCACTCGTGGTGGGTTCAGGACTCGTAGCTCCAGGTAGAGCTGGTGTTTCTGTCCATCCTGTTTGCAGAAAAAAGGAGACTCTAGACAGGGGGGAGCACAAAGATGCACTTTGTACTATGCTCTTTACATTTGTTGGTTATTTACCCATGCAAATGTGTGCTGTGTGTTCAGCGAGTGTTTGAATTAGAGAAATATTGAAGTTTTTACACGTTTTTCTAAAACTTGAAGATGTTAAAAAGTAATGTTAAACCGCCTTGTGAGAAATTTATTTAAAATTGAACGTTTTCAAGGCTGAAGTAGGCTAAGTTATATTAATTCCCTCCTGTCTTGGGGGTGAGAGGTATCATTCAGAATAACATCATGACTTCTTAAGAAATAGTGCGATTTTTTTCCTTTTAAAAATCTTTTTCGTTGCAGGATCTTGAAGAGTTACCTTTGGAGCCAGGTACTGTGGTGGGCTTTATTTTGTTTGGTTGGTTTTGTCGTAATGGAAAAAAAAAATCCTGAGCGTTGAAGCAGTTTCATTCTTCATTTAATTCTTTCTGTGCCCCTGTGGGTTTTTTGATGTGGTTTTTCTTTTTGTGTTTTGTTTTTTTTTTTCTTTTTGTTTTTAATGCATTACTGTAGTGTACATTATTATGGTGGACAATCCAGGTCATGCAGGGTCATAGAGATTGGAAACCCGGTCATATCACCAGATCTGTGAATAAGTGCTTTTTGAAAACATGTCTTTCATGTGATGAAATGGTTCTGTAGAACTATTACCTACAGCGGAGTTAAAGAATGACCCTTAAAGATGTAAAGGTTCTGAAAACAGATCTTGTGATATCACACAGTACTGTAGTTCTATGGATATAAATAGAGGAGCGTAGGTAATAAAAAGCTCTGGCACAGAACACAAGTTAAAGAGTGGCTGGATACAGAAGAAGGAATTCACTGTCATCCCAGGAATTTTCGACATCCTATTCGCTTTCTGGACTGCAAACACTCTCATGCACCATCAGAAGATGCTCAGTTCTCATGTTGGACTGTCTGCTCTAAAAGGATTTCACAGAAATTTAAAAATTGAACCCTCAGTGCCTTGACACGTTCAGTTAAGCGTCTCGGACTCTGGAAGCTAACTAGAGAAGAAGCAGAGCTGAACCGTTTGGTGAAGAATATCCAGGAACAGCCAGAAGGTTTTTGTTAAATCTGGGGGCATTTTTCTTCCCTGTTAACACTGTAGGGCTGGTTTGGTAGTTTGTCAGACAGCAGGTAGCGCGGTACTTTGCACACTGTGTACACGTAGGGTTTTCCAATCTCTGTGTAGCTTAGAAGTTCTCTTGGTGTTAGTGTGGCAGCCATGCCAGTTCCACATTTGTGATTGCTGTATTTCCCTGGTGATTAAATCTTGTGCCATTCTATTCCTGTTAAATCCGTAGAAAATGAGAAAATACTCGACATTTTGGGGGAAACTTGTAAATCTGAAGTACTTAACGAAGAAAGTTCCGAAGCGGAGCGGCCGCATGCGCAGGAAGCGAGTAACGCGGTGCCAGGCAAGAGGCTGGCGGAGGAAGAGGACGCTCTTGGTGCCGCTCAGGTGGAGGAAGAAGCTTTAGATTTGGACAGCAAATCGGCACAAGCTTTGGCAAGGAAGGAAGCAAAGCGTTTAGTTGTAGCGAGAGGGGAGACAAGTGAACAGACACTAGAGGAAGAGAAACCGGACTGTGGCTCTTTAGTGGTAGAGACCCCAAGCGATCAGAGTAGCAAACGCTCCCAAGGCCTGGAAGCCTCTAGTGGGGGAACAGCGGCAAAAGGCGCAGGTCCCGAAGGCCAGGAAGGCAAAGAAGATGTCAAGAAAACAGAAGAGAAAGCTAATTCTGAGGAATCCCCTGCTACTAAAGAGTCCTCAGCCAGTGAGGGCGGTGATCAGAAAAAGAGGTTTGTTTTTTCTCCGTTCTAGACCAGATGCTATCTTTTTTCATTGGTCGTTAAGTGATGCGAATAAGCTGTTTCCTTCAATTGGCCACCGAGACTGATGAAATTGTAGCCTATTCCTAAAGAGTCTGTTTTATTTCTTCATGTGCAGATATTTTTTTCTAAACACAGAGGGTTTGATTTCCTTCCTTCCTCAACCTTCAAAGGTTGTTTCCTTAAATTACTCTTATTTCTGTCATCCGCAAAACAGAATTGTCTAAGTAAGGATACAAATCCCATATTTCCTGTCACTCTTCTATAAATTTGGAAAGACAGTGTTTATTTCAGAACTAATTTACTGGTAGGTATCCAATTTTAGTGCAAAATCTAGAATTAACGTTCTTTTTGCATATGGTCAGCTGAGTAATGTGGTATTTTGTCTTTAGCCCTGTTGAGGAGGACAGAGATACAAAGATAATCTCAAAAGATGACAAAGGTATGTTTATTAAAATAAGAAAAGTAGAAATTACTTGGAAAAAAATGTTATGGGGTCAAATTTAACCATTACTTGCGAGTCGGTTAGAGTAAGTGAGCATTCAAAGGAGCAAATGGGGTAATAGTTCTGCTTGCTTTTTGACTTACCTTTCTTGCATTGCTTATTATTTGTGTCCTGTTAATTCACTAAGCATGCATCTGTTTTCACTCTAATAGTTAGATTGGAGTCCCGCTAGCTTTGTGACTGGTGATGGGTACTGACAAGACCAGAATTGGTCTGAAAAATCTTAACAGATGCCTAAATGTATGGGTTTATGCTCTGTGTGGCAGTTCTGGTTTGGCCTGTTAATTCTGTCAACCCTCAATGCGGTTGTAACATAAACCTTCAAAGCACGGATTGCAAATTTCAGTTTATGTAACTGCTGTAACCTTATTAACTGAGAAAGTTTGTGGGTTTTTTAAGTCTCTAGTGAATTAACATGTAATGCTTTTTAATTCTCCTAGAAGTGGCTGAAGTATAGGAATACAATATTTAGATCAGAACTCATTAAGACTGTTCAAATGCACATCAAGCATGGAGCTCAGAATTTGGTTTTGGCAGGCTGTGATGTGTCTTGATTTTAAGATCGATTGGAAGAGGTAGAAGTAAAGTTGCATTTGCAAAGGTTTATGAAGAAAAACCAGTGGGGTTCTAGGGCGATTACTTTTTCCCTGTTGCATTCTTGTGTTACACAGTCTTTTATGTTTGGCATTTTTGTTCCTTAGGCCGTGCGGGTGGTGGCTCTGGCAGGAATTTGTGGGTTAGTGGACTCTCCTCCTCTACTAGAGCTACAGACTTGAAGAATCTTTTCAGCAAGTATGGAAAGGTACGGAGCGGGTGTGTAAATTCATTAAGTATTTTATTAATTGAAAAGGATGCCCTTAAATTTAGCTCTTATTTTTCCTAATGAATAACTGGGTAGGCTGAAATAATTTTTTTCCTTAAGGTGGTCGGTGCAAAAGTAGTGACGAACGCTCGCAGCCCTGGTGCTCGCTGTTACGGCTTTGTTACCATGTCGACATCTGAAGAAGCCACTAAGTGTATTAATCACCTCCACAGGACAGAGCTGCATGGAAAAATGATTTCTGTAGAAAAGGTGAGTGGCAGCTGTTCTATGACAGTGTAATGAAAATAGAACTGTGCAAGCTTGATGTCTTGTCTCTTCTTATAAAAATATTTCTGGCTAAAATTCTAGGCAAAAAATGAACCAGCTGGGAAAAAGCCGTCAGACAAAAAGGAAGGTGAAACAAGGAAGGAAAAAGACAGGCACCATTCTGCAGAATCCAAATTGGAAAAGTAAAGTGGTTTTTGTATTTTTTCCATGTTTAAAATGCACACATGACCAAAGTGAACAGTGATTGTAATAAATCTCAATTTGCTGCTTTATACTGCATGTGAAATAGGAGTAATACCTGAAAAAATGACATTTGCAGTAAGTGCATCTTAATTGGCCCACTGTTCAGAAACAGAGAGTTCGTCAGCGTTTAGTATCAAAACTTGTCTGTTGTATCAAGAGACACCAAATCAACTTGTTTCTAGATAAACCATTATTTTGATCAGAGTCGTTTGTCCTCTGATCTGACACTGGCTTAGTCTGCTCTTTGAACTAACAAGTGTTTCCAGGATTTAGTCTGTCGTTTTGATGGACTGTTTGCATGGTTAGTATTTTTTGGAGGGTTTTTGTGTTGAGTGTTGTTGGTTTCTTTTTTCTCTTTTTTGGCATAGTTGGCCTGACCAGAGTGGTTATTTAGCACTTTTTGCCAGGTTCTCTATTAAAGCAAAGTTTACCTCTAGGTCTGTTGGTACTAAGAAGGAGGAGAAGACTGACAAAAAAGATGATGTTAAGAAATCAGAAAAAGAAGGAAAAGATGAAAAAGAAGGAAAAGACGAAAAAGAAGGAAAAGAGAAAGATGAACAAAAGGCCGGATCCTCTGATAGATCCAGGGCAAACAAATCAGGTACTTGTAGCTGCCTTTCAGAAATGTTTTCAAGGATATTGTTTAAAAAACAAACAAACACCACCAAACCCACACAAAACAACCACCAAAACAAAAGAATTTGTACAACAAACAGAAGCAACTGTGACAAAGCTTCTACTTTGCATCCAGAAAACATTCCTTATTAGTTAAGTAGGAAATGGAAGAACCAGTGTAAACGTAATCGTGGCTGATGAGGGAACTTCAGCTTCTGCAAACCTCAGAGTTCTTACCAGGTGTGATTCACAATTCAGTGAAAAGAGCATGGGGCATACTTAGGATTACTGAGGTTTTCCTGTTGAACAAAAAACACCTCCAGAATATAACTTGAAAATTTTTCTTTTTGTAACTTAGAATGCTAGGAACTTAGCCACAAAAGTTTTTGTAATTACTGGGCTTTAAGTACTCAAAATGATAAACTGTGAGTTTTATAGAGCTATCATGGAATGTATTCTTCCGTAAGTTTAAAGCCTCAACAAAATAACATTTTACTGCTTAGTATCTTGACAGTTCTAAGTCTCACAGGAATGTTTGAATGTCTTGCATATTATTTATGCTCAGATGTATTTTGTTTTCTAGCAAGTCGAGGAACTGAAAGGACAGTGGTAATGGATAAATCTAAAGGAGAACCAGTTATTAGTGTGAAAACCTCCTCATCAAAAGAGAGGGTAAGCACAATTTTCAGAGAAGCCTTTGTGTAATAAAATAATGTCAAATAGTTTTATATGCATGTAGCTGAAGGGTTTTTTTGCCTTGCATATTGGGAACAGTTACCCTTTTATCACTTTTCAGAAAGCATTAGGGTGTTAATGATGCTGCAAAGGTAAATGTTTATGTGTCACCTTCTTTATAGTTTTTGTCGCTGCTGCCCTAGTTGAAGAAGTAGAGTTGCAATTTTAAAATGGTGTTAAGATGACGTGTTTCCCTGGCGTGGAGTGCGGTGACCTTTGCAGTGGTGTATCGTTTGCCACCGGTGTGAGCCAGTTCGTGTGCCTCTATATTTTATATATTTAAACTCTTTACAAGCTCTTGCCAAATTTAGGGTACTTTTCCCCAACCTACTTTTCCATGGAATTCCAAAATTATTTACCTCTGTAGTCTGTTTTGCTCAGGTTGGCACAAGGTAGGCCTAGGAATTTCAGCCCAAAATGCGCACTGTTCAGCTAACGCATTGTTTTGATTTAACACAGAGTACAAAAAGCCAGGATCGGAAGTCTGAGAGCAAAGAAAAACAAGATATTTTATCATTTGATAAAATCAAAGAGCAGCGAGAACGTGAACGTCAGAGACAGAGGGAGCGAGAAATCAGGGAAACAGAAAGACGCCGGTGAGTTTTCCCAGTTTTGCTCTAAACTTTGAGTATAATTTGTTTCTATTATCTGTGTTTTGAACAGACTGCAAAGTAGTGTCATGCTGGCCCTCCAACATTAGCATCTCAGATCGATCTGATACAAATCTGTTGATAGAACAGACATAATGCAAATTTACGAATGTTTTTACTACTGAAGTCAATCTTCTCCAAGCCTGTGTTTCTCAGGGGGCTTGTTGAATAACAGCTTTTGGAGGTGCTTTCAGGTCTCGCGTTTCACTGGATCAGATTTGAATTTCCGGAACTTGATTTTTCCCTGGAAGTTTGTAAATACTTTCTGTCCTAGGACATGCTGTGCTCTATAAAAGCTTTTTTACAGCTGACTTAGAGCAGGTGTGATTTAGTTGAGAAGAGATCGTTCACATTTAAGTAGTGGGAAGAAAATAGAAACTTTAAAAAAAGGGGGGGTGGGAGCAAACAAGAAACCCCACAAGAAACCCCATGCGAAACAAAGAAGCAATTAAGTTTAGACTTAAGAGTCTCAGTTGAAAACGAAATATCTCTTTTTCAATTAGAGAGAGAGAGCGGCGAGAACGAGAACAACGTCTTCAGGCCATACATGAGCGGGATGAAAGGCAGAGGCTCCAGAGGGAGCGAGAACGACTGGAATTTCAAAGGCAGCGTCTTGACAGAGAGCGCTTGGAGAGGGAGAGACTGGAGAGAGAACGAATGCACATCGAACAAGAAAGGCGGCGAGAGCAGGAGCGGATCCAGCGCGAGAGGGAAGAGCTGCGGCGGCAGCAGGAGCAGCTGCGCTACGAACAGGAGCGGCGGTCGGCCATGAGGAGGCCCTACTATCCTGACGGCAGGTAACAACCACAATGAGATTCCAAACCCTTCGGCCACATCCAGTTACAAACAGCACATTCTAAAGCCTGTGTAAATTGTGAGTGCTCTGGGTAAAGAAGTCGGGGAGCTCACAACTGAAAGAGTATTTACGCGTTGCTTTTATCATTTTAATATCTATCTTGAGAAAAAGCAAATGTCATACTTGTGTACCTATAAGCACAACTTTATTACAGCAGGTTTAAAATTCTTGGTTCCCAAAGAGGCGTGACCGAGGGTAGAAACTCTGCGTATAGACTCCAAAGCAGGATTACTGTCAGGAATAGATACTCATTCTCTTCTCATGTCAGCACGTGTTGAGATTAAGCTTTTTGTATAGTGTTGATACACCAAGCTTCCTCTGAAACTGAACTGCAATGCCTGCCTAACACACAAGAGCTTTGAATTATAAATCAAAAACAATTGTTTGGATGATTGGATTGAACGAGGTTTGATACTAAGAGAGCAGGAAAAGAAGATTGTTTTGAGATTACTACTAATTGCGACCTTTTTTTGCAGACGAGATGATCTGTACTGGCCAGAGGCGAAGCGAATGGCAATGGATGACAGGTATCACTCTGAGTTTAGTCGTCAAGATCGCTTCCACGACTTTGACCACAGGGATCGCGGCCGATACCAAGACCATTGTTTGGACAGGTCAGCAAGGCAGTGTCTTTTCTTCCTATACCGTTATGGAAGTTAAATGTCTTTTTGTGGCTGACCTAGTGGCTTGAAGGGTGCCGAAAGAAAGAGAGTGAAAAAAATGACCCTTGTGTTTCTCGTGTCTAATTGTATATGTGCGTGCAAATTCTGGGCTTCCACCATTTACGGATGTCTTGGAAAGAGGCTGCATAAAGATAAGCTGAGTCTTAACGTAGTCTGCTGTGATGCAGAGATCCTACAGCTCCTCTTGAGATGTATGGAAATCTGGTTTATGTATCCCTAAGATTTAGCCATTTCCTTTGGCTTTAGAACTTCCTTTACTTTCATCTTTGCAGCCTAGCTAACATAGATTTCTAGTTCCACAGAATGCAAAAATACTTTGTGTAGTGCTATTGAGACTCCTTGTTTTGCTCTCAAAGGATCTTTGGGGAAAAAAAGTACTGCTTAGCTTTGCTTGTAACTCGTTTCTGATCTGGTAGGTTCACTCCGTTTTCTCCTTTGGCACCATCAAGTACCTGACCTGCCTCACTGGTCCCCTGCTTACTTGTATTACAGTCAGAGATGTTACTTTTGATCTCTTTCTATGCTATGAAACAAGAATCCATTTCAGTATCTTACCACTAAAGAGCGGCAAACAGATTTACAGCCTAATATAAATAAAAGAAAAAAGATAAATTCTCATGTGTTATGTCATAAAGACACTGGAGTGATGATTACTGTGGTGACTGAACTGCCGCTTCTCTTTTCTGTTCCAGAAGAGATGGTTCAAGAGGAATACCAGATCGAGATGGGCAGGTGGGTTATACCTGAAAAGCCGGAAAAAACATCCCCAAAGTGCAAAAAAACACAAGTGCGCATGCTACCTGGTTCTTAAATGCAACCACCACCGGGTTTAAACTGAACAGATGTTCGAGCAGTACCTGATTTTGCACACAAATGTGCAGAACATAAGTTATTAAGCTACCTGCTTGCTAGAGATTGGGGCGGGGGAAACCTCCAAGCAATGGGAGCTATGGTACGGCAGTTTTTCAGGCTGGTATGTGGCAATTAAAATTTTTCTGTGTGTCTGTACTGTGTTAAGAGGTCTGTAGCGTCTTATCCTTAGCTGGCAAAAAAAAAAAAAAACAAAACCAAAAAAAAACATTAAAAAAAAACCACCACCAACCCACAATGAAAACCACCAAAACAACACAAAACCAAACAAAACTGCGAACTGCACACAGTAGCACCAATGGAACCAGGACAAAACGAGACAGCTACTGTCTTATTTTCTGCCAGCTTCTAGAAAGGCAATCTTTGAGGAACTGAATTTTTGCCATCCTAAAATAAACCCTGCATTGATTCTTAGCACGGATCTCTACCCTTTGCCTTCCAGCATTACCCAGACGAACGCCACGGAGGCCCCGACCGTCACTCCCGGGACAGTTGGGGCGGCTACGGCTCTGACAGAAGAATGAGCGAAGGAAGAGGGATTCCTCCCCAGCCGCGGTTAGTGCAGATGAGATAAAGGAAGGGGTTTGTTGGTTCTTAAAATTTTAACATTCCATGAACCTTTGAAGGTGACAGCGGAAGCAGTTGGACAAGTGTGAATCCTCTCTCCAAGGACTTTGCACGTGTAGCTCCACTGCGCAGCTGAACAGAGCGTTGTAGTGAGTAAAGACGTGCTGCTCAGCTCATAACTCTGGTTCTCTTGTAAATAAGTTTATTTTCTGCAGGTGAGATTGAGTCTGTACCAGATGCTCCAGTAATGCCTACAGAAGTCCTGTTTGTGGCTAGCGGTCAGGTTTTAAGGATCAAAAAGGTTCTTCTGGAATCAGAGCAGCTTCTCTTTAAACCAGCCAGTCATGCTAGTTGTATAACGTTCAGTTCTTCCTAAATGAACCAGACAAAGGGATCATGGTCAACAAATTGTTCCATATTTAAGTAGTACATTGCAATACTAATTATGTCTCTGTAGATCGGAAGAAGATGAGCTTTATTGTGCAAAGGATGCTGTTCAGCACGTTTCTCGTTGTTTCTCTTTGATCAGTTTTTAATGCAGTGATTCAGTGGCTATAGATACAGCTTGATTAACCATTTGATACACTTGTGTATGGGGTACGGTGTTTGGCTTTACCCTGTGGTGCTAAACAGATAAGGGACACACCTAGAAGATGTTCTTTTATTTTTTTAAGAGATGGACGTGACTGGGGAGATCATGGTCGAAAGTTAGAGGGGCATCAAGATCGTTCATGGCAGGGAAATGTGGCTGGAGGAGTGATGAGACGGGATCATGAGAGATGGCAAGGTACACTTGCTGCTTACCAGTGTGATCGTGTTTTTTTCTATGAATTGCTGCTGCCGAATGAGCGGTAGTTAAAATTCCTATGGAGCTTTAACAGCATTGCCAAGAAAGCCAATAAAATTCTGGGGAAAAGGTGTTGTTTTTTATAGGAAAACATAAAGTTGGCTTTTTTTTTTTCCCCTCAAATTAGGTGGTGATAGAAGCATGCCTGGTCAGTCAGGACCAGGCCATGTGGTGAACCGAGGAGGGATGTCGGGGTAAGAAACTTTGTCAGAGCGCTTACGTTTTTATAATAGTTGACTTGTCTAAAAGCAGAAATTCCTGTATCAGTTGTGAAAAATGCTGCTTTCAGCTTCTATGCATTTATGGATTGGCAAGTAGGAAAAAAGACTAAGCAAATCTCTAGTCTCCAAGTCCCGGCGGTGTTGACTTTTTGGGTAGTTTTCAGGTTTTCTGGTCTGTTCCAGGCGCGGAGGCTTCGCTGGGACGCAGAGCCCGGGGGGGCCCAGCGGGTTGCAGGTGTTCACTGCCCCGGAGCGGACGGACAGACCGACCGAGCCGCGTTTCACCCGCCGGTACTGACACCGCTGTACTATACCTATAGATACATTATTTTTTAATGCCAGATGACAACGGTGAATTCGATGAACCGGAGTCACCTCGAATGTGTGATCACAAACAGCGAGCGTTGTAGCCAAATGTTACGTCAACTGGTCTGTTTGGTTTCTTTTTGTTGTAATAAACGTGTTCTTGGTTTAGCATCACTTCAAGTTTCTGTTAGTGAAACATTCCGTTTTTCAGAAATAATAAAACCAGTTTACAGCTGCAGATTTCTTGTTTCCAGTGTCTTTGGCAACGTGCCTCTGAGCAGCGGCTGAGGGGGCAGCGAAGAGGCGACTCAAAGGGACGTGATGAACCTGTCACAGTGTGAACCTGCACGTCCTTCTCTTGCATTTGAGTGGGTTTGTGTTTATTTCTCCACCGGTTGTTACACCATAAACCAGTGCACGTGGGAAACCGACGAGCGGTTCTCAGGTAAACGTGGCGGCTTCGGGCGGGCCCAGCCCGGGCCGCGCGGGCCGTCCTGCGCATGCGCGAACGCGCAGCTGCGGCACTGGCGGGAACGGCGGGGTTGCCCGCGTTGCGCATGTGCGAACAGCGCCGCCTGGCGGGGCCGCCGCGTCACGCCACGGGGCTTGGGCCGTCCCCAAATCCACCCAGCGCCCCCCAGACCTCCGTCCCAGCTGCCCCAGTCCCTCCTGGTCCTACGGGCCCCCATACTGCTGTCCCCGTTGTCCCCATCCCCTTTGTCCCCGGTGCTGTTGTTTTGGGAACACTGCAGGCGGGTGCCACAAAAGCCACCACCCAAAGCCGCTCCGTGTCAGGGACACTCAGCGGAGCTGCCCGGTTCCAGGGACCTGTAGGAACAGGCAGGATGGTCAGACCCCTGGGCAGGGGACAGCAGGGACACTGCAGCCACGGGGGGGGCACAGAGGCACCCCAAAGGTCACTTCAGGCAGGCAGCAAGCTCCAAACAGAGCTGTTTAACAGAAACCAACTACAAACGGCGTTTATCCAAAATTACATTACGCAATGCAGGTTTGCTCCGCCAACCTCGCCCCAGCCTCTGTGTCCACCCTCGTCCCCCCAGGGATGAACCATTGCATTGGTGTGAATATAAACACTTTATTGCTGCTGTGCTGGGGTGTGGGGGGCAGCAGGGGTGGGGGTGTATGTGCCAGTGGCGGAGTGAGCCCCGAGACGCAAAGGGACACAAGGTGCTGTCACGGGCCTGTCCCCTCCATCGTGTCACCTGCTGTGCCACCGAGCTCTGCGGCCCGGCCGTGCTGGCGGGGGCTCATCTGCTCTGCTCCTGCAGCCGCTGCATCCTCAGGATCTGGCACAGGAGCCGCTGCACGTCCTCGTCCATGTGGCCCTGGGGTGGAGGGGACATTGGTGGGGACATCAGAGGGGACAAGAGGCAGACTCTGTGTGGTTGGCACCTGGATCCAGCCCCTCGCTGCCTCCCACCGACATGTGGCCGGCTGGTGCCCCACACCAGTGTCCCCAGTTCCCCCACAGCCACGTCCCCAGTTCCCCCACAGCCACGTCCCCATCTCACCTGCACTGCGTAGAGCAGGTGGCTCCGGTACAGCGTCACCACCTCACTGTGCTGCGTCTCTGTCTCCTGCAGGAGAGCGAGCGGGTTTGAGCACAGGGCTGGGGGCTTGTGGAGCCCAGAACCCACCAGGTGACGGCCACAAGCCCCCCGGTACCCACCGCCAGCTTCTCCTCCAGCGCACGGATCCTGGCCTGGAGCGCAGCGGTGTCGGGGGGTGACTGCGGGGGTCCCCGGGACTCGGGGAGGGCGTTCAGAGCTTTCTTCAGCCTGAAGACCTCCTTAGAGAGCTCTGTGATCTGCACAGAGGTTACAGAGACCCCTCAAGCCCCAACTCCCCAGGGACTCCCATGGCTGTGCCCACTGTCACCCACGGGTGGGCCCTGGGTAGGGGCAGAGCAGGGGCTTTCCCACCCCCAACTTCTGACCCTGGTTTCAGTCTCAGCTTGGGGAGGAAAAAAGGGGAAGAGCAGCAGAAGCCTGCAGGTGTCTGTGTGTGCACTGATGTGTGCAAGCGTGCACCTGGAGAGCAGGAGCTGAGGGGAGACCTCGCTCTCTACAACCAACAGAAAGGAGCTTGGAGCCAGGGGGGTCGGGCTCTGCTCCCCAGGAACAAGCGCCAGGGCCAGAGGAAACGGCCTCAAGTTGCACCAGGGGAGGTTGAGGTTGGATCTGGGAACAATTTCTTCCCCAAAGGGCTGTGGGGCATTGGAACAGGCTGCCCAGGGCAGTGCTGGGGTGGGGAACAGGTGGACTCGATCTTGACGGTCCTTCCGAGCAAAACAGTTCTGTGATTCCATGATCTGTGTGATGTGCAGGTGTGTGAAAGTGTGCACAAGCACGTGCAGTTGCGTGTGGGCATGCGTGTGGGTGTGTGTGTGCGCACCCGCATGTGTACATAGATCCGTGTGTGCATGTGTGCACATCTGTGTACACGCGTGTGTGCTTGTTTGCAGCCACGTCTCCCCAGCACCCCAGCAAGCTCAGCTCACCCGCGCAGCACCCGGGCCACAATTTCCCCACCCGGGAGCCTCTCACCGCCCCCGGCACCCCCACCCTGTCCCCTACCTTCCTGTCCCTGTCCCTGACCAGCCGCGCCGAGTCCTCGGCGTGCCCGTGGAGCTCCCGCAGCCGCTGCGCCTCGTCCTGCGCCTCCGCCAGCTGCTTCTGCGCGGCGCCCAGCCGCTCCTCCGCCGCCTGCCGCTCGCTCTTCATGAACAGCGCCTGCCGCTGCACCCTGAACACCTCCTCGCACGTCTTCTCGTGCCGCCGCGACAGCTCCTCCAGCCGCTGGGCCAGCGCCGCCGCCTCGGCCCGCAGCCCGGCCTGCGCCGCCTCGTGCTGCCCCCGCGGCACGGCCGCC
>VWYH01004936.1:17044-35197 GCA_013399365.1 Pampusana beccarii
GCCAGGGCCTCCTCGTGCTCCTGCCGCCCCACCGGCCGCGCCGCCAGCTGCTCCCGCAGGCTGCCCAGCTCGGCCTCCCGGCGCCCCAGCGTCTCCCGCAGCTGCCCCAGCTGCGCCGTCACCTCCTCCTGCTGCCGCACCAGCTCCGCCACCCGCCGCTCCAGCGCCCCCGGCTCCGGCTCCGTGCCGCCCGCCGCCTTCCAGTCCCTGGCCTTGGCCTCCAGCTCCCGCCGCAGCGCCTCGGCCTCGGCCTCCGCCCGCCCGCAGCGCTCCAGCAAGGCCTCCTTCTCCCTCGACGCCTCCTCCAGGGAGGCCCCCAGGGCGGCCGTGGCCTCCGCCGCCTCCAGACGCGCCTGCAGCTCCTTCACCCGCTGCTCCCGCTCCTCCAGCGCCGCCCGCGCCTCCGCCAGCTCCGCACCGGCCTCCGGCCCGGCCGTGGAGGACAGGACCTGCGCCTGCGGCACCCGCAGCTCGCCCAGCGCCGCCTTGCACTCGCCCCAGCTCCAGACCGGCTGTGCCTCGCTCCCCTCCACCGCCTGCTCCGAGGCTCCGTCCTGCCCACCGGCCTCGTCCCCCTTGGCCGTGCCCCGCGGTGTCTCCGGGCGCTGCGCCCGCAGCTGCTGCAGCTCGCGCTGCAGAGCGCGGTAGAGGCTGCCGGGCACCACGTCCCCCGGGCCGGACGGGTCGCTCTCGTCCCGCTCAAAGTTCTCCAGCACCTGCCGAGGGGACAGTGAGGCCACCGAGGGGACGGTGAGGCCACCGAGGGCCAGGGGACGGGCACAGAGAGGGACAGACAGACAGACCCGGACTTGCCTGTATTTTCTCCCTCAGCTCCTTGTTCTGCACGGTGAGGGACTGCACCTGCCCCTGCAGCGTGGCCAGCAGCTCCTCGGCCGAGGGGCTCAGCGTCTTCTTGGAGAGCAGCAGCTCTGCCCCTGCGGGGTGCAGGGACTCCGGTGCCGTGCCACCCACGTCCCCGTTCGCCGCCACCCGCCCCACGGGGCCATTGGGAGGCCGACAGGACCCTACCTGGGAACTCGAGCGGGTCTCCCTCCTCGTCCTGCAGGGTCTCGATGTCGTAGCTCGTGTTCTCCTTCTCGTTCTGGGGTGCAGAGCGGTGTCACCCCCCGCACACCCCAGCCCCTGGCGCTGCCAGCTGCCGCCCCCACCTACCTCCAGCGAGGACAGGCGGCTCCGCAGAGCCTCCACCTCCTTGCCCAGCCGCTCCTTCTCTCCATCCCGCGCCGCCAGCTTCTCCTCCAGCTCCTGGATCTGTGGGGCAGGACATGGGCATGGGGTCCCCTTTGCTGCCACCGGAGTCCCCACAGCATCCCCAGCACCAGGACCCACCCGTGACCTCTGCACCAGCCTCACCTGCTTCTCCATGGAGCGCAGGGAGCCCTCGTCCAGCTCTGCCCGCTAGCAGGACACAGAGAGAAAACAGGGAGGGATAACTGCCGTCCCCATCCCTCACACCCCCCCCGCTCCCCAGGGACGGGGGCATTGCTGCACCTCCCGTCTCTGCATCTCCTGCTGCTCCAAGCCCCGGATCTTCTGCAAGAACTGGGCCCGCTCCTGCCGCAGCCGCACGATTTCCTCGTAGGCGTCCCGGTCCTCCTGCGCGGGAGCGGCCGCCTCAGCGCCGGCACCGGCAGCCCTGCCCGCTGTGGGGGCCCTGCCCGCTGTGGGGGCCCTGCCCGCCTGCCCTGGGCAGCCTGTTCCAATGCCCCACAGCCCTTTGGGGAATAAATTGTTCCCAGATCCAACCTCAACCTCCCCTGGTGCAACTTGAGGCCGTTTCCTCTGCTCCTGGCGCTTGTTCCTGGGGAGCAGAGCCCGACCCCCCTGGCTCCAAGCTCCTTTCAGGCAGTTCAGAGATCAGAAGGTCTCCCCTCAGCTCCTGTTCCCAGCTGAACCCCCCAGGTCCCTCTCACCTGGCTGGGGGTGCCCAGGGGGGGCAGAGGCGCCTTCCTCTTCCTCGGGGTGCTGCTCTTCTCCCTGACAGATGACTGGCTGGGCGAAGACGTCTGCGGGGACACCGGGGCAGAGGGGACATCCCATCGAGAGTGGCACGGCTCCCTCCTGACCCACTGCACCCTGGGGAGCGGTGGCAGCCAGGCAGCCCTTACCTGGGACGTCTGCTCGGGTGACTCCTCTTCTGTGGGGCACAGCAGGAGGAAACACAAATTTGGGCAGGTTTAGGGGATCGTAGGGGTGGGCACAGCGGGGGACACACGCGTGCACAGGGGGACACGTGTGCATAAAAGGGGCACACACAGACAGGCAAATACTTGATGTGTGACTGCAGGGACGCACACGCGTGTGCAGACACACATACAGACACATACAGACACGCTGGCTGGTACACACGTGAACACGCGTGTGCAAACGTGTGCAAGGTGCGGAGGCAGGCAGGCAAGGCTCAGCACCACCTCCCAGCTCTCGGCTGGTGGCAGCACGGGCCAAAGCACCCCCAGCATGCAGGAAACGGGGGTGTGAGCCCCTCAGCCTTGCTCAGCCTCTTCCAGCCCTGCCCCACATCACCCCAAGGGTGAGAACCCCCCGTGGGTCTGGAGAGGGAGCCCCAGGGTGGCAGGGCGGCCTCACCGCTGGCCCAGGACCGGCGCTGAGCAGCCTCTTGCAGGAAGTGCTGGATGAGCGCGTTGCCCGTGGCCAGGCTGTAGTGAGCGGCGTCGTGACCCGCGGAGTCCAGCACGGCCACCCGCGCGCCGCCGTTGACCAGCACCTCCACCGTCTCCACGCTGCCGCTCTCGCAGGCCACCATCAAGGCTGTCCTGAGCAGAGGTGGCAGCGCCCGTTCCGTCTGTCCGCCCGTCTGCCCGCGGTCCCCACCCGCGCGCACTCACCTCCCCTGCAGGTCCCGGCTGTTGACGGCCGCGCCGCGGTGCAGCAGGTACCGGCACAGCTCCGAGTGGCTCATCTTGGCAGCGAGGATGAGCGGCGTGGAGCCATCCTGGGCAGGGCCGGGTGAGGATGCGCAGACAAGGCTCAGATCCCCCCGTGGAGCACCCCGCTCCCGTTATCTCACAGACTTCTACATCCCACTTCACGTTTTCACTCCAGGAACCCCAGCTGCTGCGTTTCCACCCCAGAAACTGCTGCATTTCCACCCCAGGAACTGTTCCATTTCCACCCCAGAAGCTGCTCTGTTTCCACCCCAGGAACTGCTGCATTTGCACCCCAGAAGCTGCTGCATTTCCGAGCAGCCCCAGCCCGGCCCCGTGCTGCTCTGCTCTGCGCAGCAGGGCGAGGAGCACAGAGACCTCACCTTGTCCTTGACGTTCAGGGGAGCCTTGAAATCGCAGAGGATCTCGGAGCACGAGATGCAGCCGCTGACCGCTGGGGAGAAGGACAGGGGCTGAGCGCTCTGCTCCGCGGGGACAGCAGCAGGCCGCGGCTGGCACTGTCCCCGCTCACCTGCGTGGTGCAGCGCGGTGCGGCCGCTGCCGTCGGCCACGTCCACGGGGCAGGAGGCCTGAGGGACAGAGCCTGTGTTACAGGGGACAGACAGACAGGCTGCTCCTCGGCACGGTGGGGGACACGCAGGTGCCGGGCAGCACCGCTGGAGGGGGACGGGAGTTGAAGGGCGCGGAGGACTCGGTGCTGGCGCAGCATCCTCCCTGCTCCCGGCGCCGTACCTGCAGGAGCTTGCTGACGCACTGGGGGTGGCCGTGCTTGGATGCCAGGTGCAGGGCAGTGTAACCTGAGGAGAGGGACAGACAGATGGCTCAGAGGACAGACAAGGGTCTGTGGCAGAGGGGACCGGCCCAGGGACGGACGGATGGGTGGGCACACCGGGGGATCACCCCGGTGGGGGCTGAATGGTGACAAAACATCCCCAGCAGCACCATCGGTTGGTGCTTGAGTCCCTGTAGGACGCTGGGACAGTTTCCAGCCCCCCTAGGTGTGGCTGTCCCCTCTGTCCCTCAGCCTCAACACCTGCCATCAAGGTGGGAACGACCAGGGTGTCTGGTCCCTGGCGTTCGCCGGGGCGTGTGGTGGCCCTGCCCTCACCCGAGCTGTCCTTGGTCATGGCATCCACGCCGTGGGCCAGCATGGCCTCCAGACAGTCCACGTTCCCCCGCATGGCGGCCAGGTGGAACCTGCAGCAAGAACAAGGGCTGTTGGACTCAGTCCCTGGCTGCCAGGCTTGTCCCCAGCCCGTTGTCACCGGTGTCCCAGGACATGGGTCAGCACTTACGCGGATTTGCCCTCCGAGTCCAACTTGGTGGCCACCAGGCCCTTCCGGACGAGGAGAGAAGTCACCCTCCCGGCATCGTTGTAGTCCACAGCTTGCAGGAGCTTCTCATCGTTCTTGGTCCAGTCCTGGCTCTGCAATGAAGAATCACAGAATAGTTTGGCTGGGAAGGGACCTTCAAAGCTCGTCTAGTCCGACCCCTGCAATGAGCAGGGCCATCTGCACCTGTGGGATCGTTCTGGGTGGAAGAGACCCTTAAGATCATCGAGTCCGACCATAACCTAACTCTGGCACTAACCCGTGTCCCTAAGAACCTCATCTACGCCCCAGGTTGCTCGGGGCCCTCAGAAGTGGCTGTGACAGGTGTGCTGTCCCCAGGGCCGGGCTGGGGTGCCCGTCCTCGTCCCCCCCCTGCTCCGTGTCCCTGGGGGTGCCCGGCCCCGCTCCTGGTGCTGTGGTGTCTGGGCCCAGGCACGGAGGGTTTAGCTGGGGAGCTGACTGGGGTGAGGATCCCCTTCAGCACCCCCAGTTTGCAGCTCACAGACCGGGGCACGTACAGAGCTGCCCCAGTTTACCCGTGGACAGGTAGGGTTTGGGAGCGAGCCCACCCTGCCTGCCCGCCCCACGCCAGGGTTTGCCCCTGTCACCCCAATGACCCCGATGTGACACGCAGCCAGCACCCATGGGGTCCCCGAGCCCCGTCCCTGCCCAGGTCTCCCCACTAAGCCCATTCCCAGCCCCGCTTTGCTCCACACCAAGGCTGAGCTCAGCTGGCAGCCACACCAGGTCCCCCGGGACGGCTCCAGCCTCCCTGGGACACACGGGACACAACGCGACCCCCCTCCCGGGGCTGGGTGTGGGGCTGGCTGACCCAGTGGTCCTGCATGTCCCCATCCCGAGGGGGTGACACGGGGACGGGGGCCCCTGGGGTCACCCCGCAGCTGGTGACAGCAAACCAGAGCTCGCTGCGGCCGCGGCAGCAGGAAATGGATGTCACCTTTGGGGAGCCGCATCCTGCCCCTCGCCAGCCCGCTGCCCGGTGCCAGCCGTGGGACCCGTGCCAGCCGTGGGACCCGTGCCACCGCGTCCCTGCAAGCCCCTCCGGCTCTGCGGGGCCAGGCGATAAACCAGTCTGCCAGGGTTACTGGGCAAACTGGAAGGGTGGTGCCCGCTCCCCCCCCACACCCTTGCCATGCAAGGACAAAGCGGGTTGGAGAGGACGCAGCGGAGCCCCGGGATGGGGATGGGGGACCCCGGGTGCGGTGCGGGTGACACATCGTCCCCCGCAGGACGTCGCTGAAGGGGAGCGGAGATGGAGGACAGGGACGTACCGCGAAGGAGGCGGCGGCGCAGAGGCAGATCTGCTTCATGGTGCTGAGGAGGAGGCGGCGGGCAGCCATGCACCCCCTGCCCCCCGCCCGGGGCTCTGCGCCGGGGACCCCAAAGCCCGGCTGGGTCCAGCATCGCTGCCCGGGGGGCGGGAGCTGCCGCAGTGGGAGCCGGGACCCGCCTCCCTCCATCCCTCCTCCATCCCTCCTCCATCCCTCCTCCATCCCTCCTCCATCCCTCCTCCATCCCCCCCTCCATCCCTTCCTCCTCCTTCCCTCCCTCTCCAGCATCCTCAGCCCCGCATCCCCACCACGGAGCGGGGACCGAGGTCCCAGTCAGGGACCAGCAGCCAGACTGGTCCCAGTTAAAGCGGGAGGGGTTGCAGAGGGGGAGCAGTTTCACCACACCGTGCTCAAGGTGAGGCAGCGATGCACCCCAAACCAAGGGGATGAACATCCTCCTGCCACCCAGACCCTGCACCCCGAGCAGGGCTGGCCACAGGCTCCATGTGGGAGCCTTCAATGTGTGTCCATGTGTCCCCAAACACGTGTCCGCAGTGCTGCCATGGGCTCTGGGACAGCACTGTCACCCCTGCCCGGTGTGCAGGATGGCGAAAGCCCGCGGCCCCGTGCCAGGCTGGTGCTGAATAATTGAGGAGCATTGACATGTGGGCTCCACTGGCTGTGGCAGCTGGAAAACTGGCAGCTGTCCCCAGGGAGGGGACAGGGAGGGGACCTGGGACTCGCTTCCATCTCCCCGGCGCTGCCTTTTTTCCTTTGCTGTGCCCCGCTCCCACCAACAGCCCTGGGAGCACCCTTGGGTGCACTGGGAGCTCAGTCCCACCGCCTGGGGTGGCCGTGCTGACCTCCGTGGGGCTGCTGTCCCCATGGCGAGCAGCCACCCCACGTCCTGGGGAGGTCTGTGTGTCCTTGTGGCACTGGGGACATCCTGGGGAAGACCCCCATGTCTTCACGTCCCTGTGAAATCTGGGACATCCTGGGGCAGGTTCCTATGTCCTTGTGGAATTTGGAACACCCCATGGACATGCTGGGGCAGGTCCCCATGTCCCTGTGACACTGGGGACATCCTGGGGAAGACCCCCATGTCCTCATGTCCCTGTGAAATTTGGAACACCCCATGCAGGTCCCCATGACATCCCAGGGCAGGTCCCCACATCTCTGGGGACAGCACTCACATCCGCCTTCTTGAACTTGGCCTTCAGGCTCTTCATGGCAGCTCCAGCCCCAGCCCCGCAGCGCCTGCACAGGGGACGGCCGTGCTCGGGGGTCTCTCCTCCGGTGCTGTTGGCTCGGCCACCCCCAGCCCCGCTGTCCCCAGCCCCGCCGCCCCCAGCCCCGTCCTTGCCGGCTGCGTCTCCCCACCGGCCGCGGTGACCGGAGACGGGGACCAGACACGGCGGAGTTGGGTTACGGCCGGGCTGCGGTTACAGCTGGCAGCGCTGGGCAGGCGGGGGGGCCGGGGGGACCAGCCCCGTTTGGGGAAGGGGTCTGCTTGCACCCCTGACATGCCCAGGGAGAGGGGGGTGGGGGGACATGGCATGGACAGGGGGCTGTTGGTGGCAACATTGGGTTCCCTGGCCCTGCCTGGAATCTGCAGGGAGCACAGGGCATGGTTGTGTTGTCAGAGTGACCCAAAACTGAAAGGATTTATGAATCCTGATGTTAGTGACTGCAGACAGGAGTCATTCTTTTAAGCGATAATGACAACAGTTGAGCCCCAACCTGCTGGCAACCCCTGCCCTTCCCCGGCACCCCCTGCCCTTGCCAGCACCCATAGCCGTTTCTGGCACCCCCTGCCCTTCCCTGGCACCCACTGCCCGCTTTCCACCCCTCACCCCCCTTATCACATCCCTGGCCAGGTGGGGGCAGCGGCCCCCCCAGCTCCTTCCCGCCCGGCACAAAGATGGCGGCGGCGCCGTCTCCTGGGCGGTGCCCGCACATGCGCACTGCTCTCCGCGGCGTCCCTGCGCGCTTCCGCCCGGCCGCGGGGCTGGCAACAATGCGCGCTCCGGCGGCCGGGCCGGGCCATGGCGGTGAATTACGCGGCCGGGCTCTCGCCGTACTCGGACAAGGGCAAGTGCGGCCTCCCCGAGGTGAGCGCGGTTCGGCGGGGTCCGGTCCCCCGGGGCCTGCTCCGGCCTGGCGGGTTTCCTTGGTAACCGGAGCCGCGGCCCCCTGGGTGTCTCCCGTGGGGACCCCGGCACCGGGGGCCCCTTTGTGTCCCCTCGGGCCCACCCCACGGCTCCCTCCTTGTTCCCCCAGCTCCACGGCTCCCTCCATGTTCCCCCAGCCCCATGGCTCCTGCTCTGTCCCCAGCCCCACAGCTCCCTCCTTTTTGTCATCCAGGCCCAGCACTGTCCCCCTGTTTTGTGTCCCCCCCAACAGGGGCTCCCAGCCATGTGAGGACCCTTTGTATCCCCCCAGGGATCCCCGAGGGTGGGTGCGAAGGGGTGACCCCGGCCCCATGTCCCCAGCAGTCCTCAGTCAGCACAAAACGTGTTTTGGGGTGAGGGGACAGGCACAGCGGGCTGTCCTGACCCTGGGGGGGTGAGGGGACAGCGGCCTGTCCTGTGTCCCTGCCCCCAGCAGACCAGGCTGGAGAAGCATCTCACAGAAACGAAATCTTGTCCCCATGCTGGAAAGCTGGGTGGGCGCAGGGTCCTGCCCCCCCACAGTGTCCCCATGGCCCCCACCTGCGTGGCTTCCCGTGCACCCCACTGTCCCTCGCCGTCCCTCGCTGTCCCTCGGCCCCGTCGTGTCCCCGGAGCGGTGGCTGTGCCGGGGACAGCTGGAGCTGGGCGCACGTGGGGTGACATCGGGCTTGCTCCTGTCCTCACTGGATCCTGGCCACTTCTTGGGTGCCAACGAGGGCAAGAAGTGCCCCCATCTGCCTTAGGTCTTTTAAGCCCTTATGCTGCGTGGAGATGGTTTATATGATGCTGTTTCTCTCTGATTAAATGCTTTTATCGTTAAGGATTGCAAAATCTTTCCTTTAATGGATAAGAAAGAATTGTGGTTTACTGGGTTGTTGCACCGGGAGGCGCGTAGGATCCGTTCCTGCATCTCTCCATCCCCGGGGTGGTTTGTCTCTGCTCAGATTTTTGACCCGCCGGAGGAGCTGGAGAGGAAGGTGCGGGAGCTGGCGGACTTGATCAGGAGTTCCTCCAATGTGGTGTTTCACACGGGGGCCGGAATCAGCACCGCCTCGGGGATTCCTGACTTCAGGTAAGGGCGCCGGGCAGGATGGCACGTCCTCCGAGTCCCTCTCACATCTTGTGAAGCTCTGGACAGGTTCCTGCTACTCCAGCCAGACCTTCTCCATCCCTCCTGTTGAAAATACCCTTTCCCTCTTGCACACCTGTTTGATGTTAAGCCCTACCCCGAGAAGCTCTTTGGACACTTTGTGTACATCAATGACAAAAGTCGCTGGTGATCCATGACCTACATTTAGAATCATAGAATTGTAGAACAGTTTGGGTCAAAGGGACCTTCCCAGCCCCCCCAGTCCCCCCTGCCATGAGCAGGGACATCTTCGCCAGCTCAGGTTGCTCAGAGCCCCGTCCAGCCTGGCCTGGGATGTCTCCAGGGATGAGCTCTCAGTTCTCGCTCTTTCTGTCCCCATTGCTACAGGGGGCCCAATGGTGTCTGGACTATGGAAGAGAAGGGGCTCTCCCCAAAATTTGACACCACCTTTGAGAACGCCCGGCCCTCCAAGACCCACATGGCGCTGCTGGGGCTGCAGAGAGTCGGGATCCTGAAATTCCTGGTCAGCCAGAACGTGGACGGCCTGCACGTGCGTTCGGGATTCCCACGGTACTGCCTCTCCCGCCCCGGCTCTGGCTCCCTCTGCCCTTCCCAGCCGCTTCACGGGGCCGTTCCCGCTGCCCCCTTAGTGTGGCAAACGTTTGATGCTGGGCCTTGGTTTCCACGTCTGGCTTAGAAGATGTCTGCCCACTGATACGGGGAGTGGAACCTGGGATGTGCTGGTGTGGGAAGGGATTCGTAAACCAGCTCCAATTTAGAGAAGAGAGGTTATGGTGATAATTCAGAGGGTGATGAGATGAGGTCAGCCCCAGCTGATGCTCTCAGTACAGCCAGGAGCCATTTGTGCATAAGGAGAACTAAGGTGCTCAGGGCACGCGGTCCGTTCCGCTGCCTCTGTGCCCGTCCAGAGGGGTGAAGGGACAGGAGGGAGCACGAGAACATCTGGAATTGCTCCTGCTGCTCACAGGGAAGGGAAAGGAAAGGAAAGGAAAATAAAGGAAAGGAAGGGAAAGGGAAAAGAAAGGAAAAGGGGGAAGGGAAGGAAAGGAAAAACGGGAGAGGCTGGGTCAGAATGTGCTGGAATTGGTGCTGCGGATGGAAGCGTTTAAATTTTAAAAGCCTGCCTGGTGCTTGTGCCTGGCTCTGACGCAGCCGTGTCAGATTTGTCTATACCTGATATAATTCCCCTCAGCCCGTCCCACTCGATAGTTCTGGAAAATGGTGAAAACCCCTTGATGTTCAGGGTCCCCGGTGAGGAGGGGGGGTTGGGCAGCTTTCCCCGTTGCCCCCCACCCTTCCCAGCTCACCGCTGCCCTTTCTCCCGCAGGGACAAGCTGGCCGAGCTCCACGGGAACATGTTTGTGGAAGAGTGCGTGAAATGTGGCAAGTACGTGAGCCCTGAGCCTGGGGGGGGACGTCAGCGGGGCGGGGGCTTTGTCACTGTCCCCAGGGAGCGCTGGAGGTTGCTACGAGCTGGGTTTGCCATCCTGGTTTGTGGCAGATCTGAGGGTCAGAGCTGCTGTCAGCCTGGTGAGAGATGCAGGCAGATCGATGAAGGACTAGATGACCTTTGAAGGTCCCTTCCAACCCAAACTATTCCATGATTCTAAGGATTGGGATGCTCCACACATTGTTTGTGGCTCTGAGCCATCGCAGGACCACCCAAAATCTCACAGAATCGCTGTTTGGTTTGAAAGGAATCTCTGGAGATCATCTAGTCCAGCCCCCCTGCTAAAGCACGTTCACCAGAGCAGGTTGCACAAGAACGTGTCCAAGTGGGTTTTGAGTATCTCCAGAGAGAGAGGCTCCACAGCTTCTCTGGACACCCTCAAAATAAATCATTTTCTCCTCATATTCAGACAGAACCTCCTGTATTTCAGTCCGTGCCCGTTGCCCCTCACCCTGTCGTTGGGCACCACTGAACAGAGTCTGACCCACCGCTCCCTCCCGTGTCTGCGGTGTGAGATGTGCCGTATCGGGGGCATGTTCCCCAGCGGGTGCCTCCCTGCCGCTGGTCCCTGAGTTTGCGGTCCCTCGCAGGCAGTACGTGCGGGACGCCGTGGTGGGCAGCATGGGGCTGAAGCCGACGGGCCGGTTGTGCAGCGTCACCAAGGCTCGGGGGCTGCGCGCCTGCAGGTACGTGTGCCGGGACCGGGGCGGCGGGGACACGTTCAGCCGAGCGAGCGGCTCTGCTGCAGACTCGGCTTTGCAAGGCTGGGCCTACATTCCCTCCCGCTCACCTGCCAGTGAGTGCCCTGGGCTTGCCTGGGCTCTGTGTCCCTCCACGATGCTGGAGCAGGGAGATGGGACAGGATCCGGGTCACTGTCCCCTCTCCCAGGGCAGCTCTGCTGCCTGGCAGGGGAGCCACGGTCCCTGTGTGTGTTTTTTAGAGGGAAGTTACGAGACACCATTCTGGACTGGGAAGATTCCCTGCCCGACCGTGACCTCACGCTGGCAGACGAAGCCTGCAGGTAACGGCGCTGGGGACGGTCACACCGCGGCTCCCGGTCCCCGGGGCTGCCCGGGCTCTGCCAGCACCGCCCTGGCCCTTGGGCCAGCCCTGCCTGCTGTGTTGGTCGTGGTTTGTGCCTCGCAGCCCTGGGGCCGAACCCACAGCGCTCAGCCCTCTCCTCAGAAAGTGGCCGAGTGAAACCACCGCAAATTCTGGCCGTGGCTTTGCTTCCCGGCTGGGGAGCTCGGGGAGCTGGCGCTGGGGCAGGGTAGGAGGAGCAGCCCGCAAACAAACGCGGCTTTTCCTCTGCTCCGGGTGTTTTGTCTCCCCCCGCAGGAAAGCTGATCTCTCCGTCACGCTGGGGACCTCTCTGCAGATCAAACCCAGTGGCAACCTCCCGCTGATCACCAAGAAGAGAGGAGGGAAGCTGGTCATAGTCAACCTGCAAGCAACCAAACACGTGAGTGTGAGCGTGGGGCGTGCGTTCGTGCCAGGGGTGGGGGAACGGTTGGGCATGCTGATCCTGAGGGGCTTTTCCAACCAAAATGATTCTGTGAAATAACGAGAGCTGGGGGTGTTCTGAGACGTCATTAGAGCTCCCTTGTCCCTGTCCCGCTCCGTCCGGGGCTCACCGGTCGCTGGTGCGCTCCTGTTCCACCAGGGACGATGTCTTGGCGACAGGAGCCCTGGGTCCCACGTGCAGCTGAGCCACCACCCAGGCCCTGTCCCCACGCGCTCCCCGGGAGGGGACGTTTGTCCTCGCACACTCTGTTTGTCCCCTAACGCCGTACCTGCCCTCGCTTGCCCCAGGACAAACAGGCCGACCTGCGCATCCACGCCTACGTCGACGATGTCATGACGAAGCTGATGAAGCATTTGGGGCTGGAGGTCCCGGAGTGGACGGGGCCGGTGGTGGTGGAAAGCGCTGAGCTCCCCAAACCCGAACAGCTCTTCGAATTTGCCCCCGGGGCTCACGGGCCGCTGAAGGAGGAGCCCCTGACCCAGCAGAACGGCACGGGGGGGCTCGGCCCTGACCGTGGGACCACGCGGGGGGAGCGCCGTGACAGTCTGAAACAGGAGCATCCCAGCTCGGACACGGGGCCAACGGCAGTGAAGAAGATGAAGGTGGATCCCCTCCCCATCTGACCCGGGCTGATCCCTGCCTCTCGAGACGCTCGTCTGTGCCGCTTTTCCTACCGACTTTTTTTTACACCCTTAAACATTGTCCCTTTTTGTATGTAAGTATTAAATACACTTGAAGCACGTGTGTCGGGGCAGCTGCGCCCACTGGCCTGGGGTTTTGAAACGTCCCGAGCACCCGATTCTTTCTATGCAAGGAGACGGTTGTGGGTCCTGCAGACCTCGCGGGGCAGAGGGATGTGGGGCGGTGACAAAAGGCACAGCTGATGCCATCTGCGATGACACTGAGGTTGGGATGAGCTGCTGGGATCTCCCGGGAGAGCTGGTCCTGTGTGCTGGTGACCTGGGGGCTGTTGCTGGTGACCTGGGGGCCATCGCTGCGGGGTGGTGCCCCCGTCCCTCCGCCCTCCCCGCTCTTCCCACGGCAGCTGTGCTCAAGGTGTCCCTGGTCCTTGAAGCCCCGTGGATGTTACACTAAAGCAGGTGGGTTTTTTTTCCAAAATACCTTTTATTTAGAGATGAAAATAAAGCTTAAAAAAAACCCCAACAACAACAACAAAAAAGAACAAAACCAACCAGTTGCAACATCACTAGCCAACCGTCCCCTTGTCCCCATCCTGAGCGACCCTGTTGTCCCTTCCACAACTGCTGCACCTGGGGGGCAGGAGCAGCCCCTTCCCTCCCAGTAAGGCCAGTGGGAACCAGTCTCCTCTTCCCAGTTCACACATACAAGCAAAGCCAAGCGGGTCCAGCACCTGCCCGTGCCTGGAGGCAGATCCCGGAGGGGCCGAGGTGCTGAGCCGCCCCATCGCGTCCCCCGTGGGCCCTGGGGGCTGCTTAAAGCTCCTCCGCGGGCTCCAGCGCCGTGGGGCGGCTGTGGCCGCCGTCGGGCCACGCCAGCGAGCCCAGGCCGCGGTGCGGCTCCGTGCCCTCCCCAGACACGGGCTCAGCTCGGCCCCCGGCCCCCCGGCTCAGCCCCTCCAAAGCAAACGGCCGCGTGTTGTTGCGGGGGGAGGCTTTGTCCGGGTGCGGGGTGAACGTGCGGCCGCCAAAGGCTTCGTGCAGGGTTTCGGCGGCTTCTCCCGGGCGCTCCGGCCACAGCGGCTCTGCGGGCTTCTCGCCCCCGGCTTGGGGCTGCGTGTAAACCACACGGGAAGCAGCCGCGTTGTGCAGGGACCTGGAGAAAACTGAGTGGGCAGGAGGGTGAGGACCCGCTCCAGCGCCCCGAGCTCCCGGCGCGGCCCCGGCGCAGCCCTCACCTCGCACGGGTCTGAAATCGCCGCCCGCCTCGGCCTTGCTGGGGGCGAAGGGGCTGATGGAGGGGAAGACGATGAGCGCGAAGGAGAGCAGCAGGACCTGGGGACAGAGCGGGCGGGTCTGGGACACGGTTCCCAGGGAGGCGCCGGTGGCAGAACCAGGAGCGCGTCCATCCCGCCCTGTGCCAGCACAGCCCGCCCCCACCCACCCATCCCTCCCTTCCTCCATCCCTCCCTCCAACCTTGGGTATCTCTCCCTCTGCCTCAGCGCTTGTCTGTCCATCTGTCCGTCCTTCCACCCACCCCACCAGCCCACCTCGGTGGGTCTGAGTGTCCCTCCCTCCAAGCAGGGAGGCCGCGGGGGGCTCGGGGGCTCCACGCACCATGATGCAGGTTCCCGTCTGCGCCGCCTTGTTGCTCGACTGTACCACGAGGGCCTGGAGCTTCTTCAGCTGCTCCAGGAGGGACCTGGGGACAGGAGGAGCCCATTAGCACCTCCGAGCCCCTCCTGCCCAGGGGAGGGGGGGCAGTCCCAGCCCATCCTCCCCCCTTTGTCACCATCCTGTCCCGGGAACACCTACGAGTTCTGCTTCTCCAGGTGCAGGACTTTCCTCTGCAGCTCCTCGTTCTGGGCTGTGCACGCCGACATCCTGGGGGACAGGGAGAGGGGACAAGGTCAGCAGGGGACAGCTGGGGGCGCCAGTGTGCCCACCGCAGCCAGACAGGTGCGCCCGGGGTGCCCGGGGTGGGGGTGCCCGGGCTGTGGGGCCGTACCGGCTCTCCAGCCCGTCGATGTATTCCTTCTTCTTCTTGCGGCTCTCCTGAGCCGACTGCTTGTTCCTGATCTTCCGCCGGATCTTCTTCAGCACCCGCTCCTCGTACTGGGGGAGATCAGAGAATCACTGAGTCATTTTGCTTGGAAGGACCGTCAAGATCAAGTCCAACCGTCCCCCAGCCCTGGCACTGCCCCATGTCTGGCGCTTGTTCCTGGGGAGCAGAGCCCGACCCCCCTGGCTCCAAGCTCCTTTCAGGCAGTTCAGAGATCAGAAGGTCTCCCCTCAGCTCCTGTTCTCCAGCTGAACCCCCCAGCTCCCTCAGCCGCTCCCATCGCACTTGTGCTCCAGACCCTTCCCCAGCTCGGTTGATGGGTTGGGGGTCAGGGCCTCCAGGGCTGGGACCCCCGACTCCGCACCCACTGCTGCAGGATGTGGGGAGCCCTTCCCGGGCAAGGTGGGACCCACCTTGGTGAGGGGCAGCTGGGTGGGCAGGGACACCCCCTCCTTGGCCAGCAGCTTCTTCTCGTCCTCAGTCAGCACCAGCTCCTGGAACTGCCCCTGGCTCTGCCGCAGCAGGGAACCAGGCGCCTGCGGCTGCTGGGGCCGGGAGGGGGGACAGTGACCCCCTGCCCGAGCCCGGGGACCACGGCGGGGACGAGAATGGGATCGTGGGCCAGGAGGGGACCGGGACAGTCACGGCGTGGGAACGGGGGCGAGCGTGGGGACAGCGGGGGACGAGGAGGGATGGGGACACGGGACTCACGGCGTCGGAGCTGCCCGAGAGCAGCAGGTCCTTCACGGTGAGGGCGCAGGCCGCGGGCGGCGGGGCCACGGGGGGGTCCTGGCTCTCCTCCAGGAAGAAGCCGGGGTGCCACATGTCTGGGCGAGGGGACAGCAGAGGGTGTCAGCAGCCTGTGTCCCCTCGGTGTCCCCAGGGCACGACCCGCACACCCCAGTTTCCCAGACCTCCCAGTTCTCCCCAGTTCCAGCCCCTCCAGCTCCCCCAATTTCCTCACTACCCCCAGGAGACCCCAGCTCCCCCAACCCCCTCAGGTCCCCAATGTCCCCAGTCCCCCCCAGACCCCTCCAGCCTGGCCCTTTCCCCAGTCTCCCCCCACGGCTCACCCAAATCAATGGAGACATCGGGGTGTGGGGCTGCAGTGCCCCCCAGGATGGGCAGGGCCCGGCAGGGGGTGCCATAGGGGTACAGGGGGTCCCCGGGACACCCCTTGCAGTAGCGGGGGGGGCTGTCGAGCTGGTCGGAGGGGGGGTCCTCAGAGACCCCGCTGTCGCTGGTGGCCGGGGACCAGCTGGGCGAGTCCGACGCTGAGTCCCCAGAGCCCAGGACGGAGCTGAGAAAGTCATCGCCATCCTGGCCACGCTGCGGGGACACGGGCGCCCGTCACCGCGGGGTGTCCGTCACCCGGGTCCCCCGGGAGCCGCGGGCCTGGGGATGGGGTGTCCTTCCGAGCTGGGGGAGGTGGCGCCGGGACCCCTGTGCCCGGGGCACTCACCGCGTCCCCGTGCCAGGCGCCCGGCGCTGTCCCCAGCTCCACGGCGCGCAGGATCCCGTCCTGGCGGTCGAACAGCAGGTCCAGCAGGTCGAGGCTGTCGAGGCCGCCCACGCCGGAGGCCATGGCTGCGAGGTGACACAGTCAGGCCCCCAACCCCGCCACCGCCCCCTGCGGACACCCCGAATGGCGAGAGGGAGCGTGTTTGGGTGTATCCACACGCGTGTGAGCACGCGTGTGGGGCTGCGCACACGCGTGTGCAGGGACGTGTGTCCGTGCGTCCCCAGGACCACGCAGTGTGCACGTGTGCGCCCAGGGACACACGGGGATGTGAACATGTGGGCACAGCCGGCACAGCCCCACGCGGGAGGGAGGGCGCATGTAGAGCCCCCACTGCCTCTTTCCAGCTGCTCAAACTCCCAAATCCTCTGTTGTTTCCCCCAAGAGAACCGCACAGCCTGGGGCTCCCCACAGACCCCCCCAGCCCCACCTCCTGCCCCCCAAGTGCAGGGGCAGGATGAGCGCCCAGAGCCGGTGCGGCTCCCCCGTCCAGCCCGGTCCCTGCGCGTGGCTGCACCGGAAGGTCGGGTTAATCATTTTGGGTGGCGGGTGGAAGGGGAGGAGACGGCTGCCACCCAGCCCCGAGGAGGGGACACGGCCCCAAGGGGACATGGCCGCTGCCACCACAGGCACCGCTCCAGACCCCGGGCTCCAAGGAAACCAACGGACCAGTTGCCCAAACAGCCAACTGACAACCCAACTAACCAGCCGGTTGACCAGCCGTGTCAATGAACTGGTCAAGAAACAGACTGAGTGGTCAACCACGTTGGCCAACTGACCAAATAACCAACCTGCTGACCAACTGACCAGTCAACTGTCTGATTGATCAATCACCCAACCCATCACCCAACCACCCAACCCATCACCCAACCACCCAACCCGTCACCCAACCGTCCTTCCCAACCTATGAAGCCCTGACTCAAGCATCCCCCAAGCCGGATTTGGGGACATTTGTCATTACCATGACATTTGGCTGGTCAGCCCAGGCCAGGGGCTTTATTGCACTTTGTCCTTCACCCTCAGCCCTGCTGGTGAGGTCTGATGGCCCTGGGGGCCCATCGGGTAGAGGGACCCGGTTGAGCACCAGCAGCCAGGACGTACCTGTGCGAGATCCCACTCCCAACGATCCCTCCCGTCGCCTCGACCCCCTCAGTGCGCAGGGCGGATGCTAAATCCGTCCACCACCTCCTCTTCCTCCTCTGTGGCGCCCCGACCCGAGTGGCAAAGTTTAAACTCCAACTGCACAGAAATAACGTCCCCGATTGCAAAACCTGCCGGCCCTGATTGGGGACGGTGCTGAGCAACGGCAGGGCCACCCCGGGGACGGACCCGCTGCTCCCCGTAACTCATTAGCCAAATGTTTTTGTCCTCCTCCGCAGAGCGGGGCAGGAGGGGCCGGGAGCTGGCGAGCGAAGTCCGAGCGCTGCGATTGCCCGTGAACTTTCACCCATTTTTGAGGACATTTTCCCTTTTTTTTTTTTTTTTAACGTATTGGCATTAATCACATTTTATAGGCATTGAGAACAACGTCTGGACAAGACGTTGACTTGGATTCTACCACTTATGGCTTCGCCACAAAAAACCTTGGTTCCCCCAGGCCCTGTAGCCCGGACGCCTGGGTTCTGCTGCCTCTGTGCCTCAGTTTTCCCCGCGGCCACCTGGGCGCTGAACGCGCTGCGGTTTGTTGGCCGCCGGGGGTGTCAGTCCAGAGCCTGTCCCGCCACCCCCTCCCCGCCGGATCCCCCGGCTGCCCGTTGCGGGGATGGGACGGGTGAGTACGGCGCCGTGTGACCGGGGAAAAGGCCGCGGGCGTTATCGGCCGCTCGACGCCCTCTGCCCGGGCGGCAGCCGCGGTGCCCACGCCGCTCCCCGCTTTATGACCCGCGGCGGGGACGCGAACCCCTGAACGGAGCAAAGGGCGCCCGCCCGCCGCCGCCACCCCCGGGCTGTAACTGCTGTTTATTGCCCGGCTGCGTCAGGGTGCTGAGCATCGTCTGGGCCTGGGATCTGGGAGGGAGGGGCAGGTAAGGGGTGGGGGCTCATGTTAATGACTGTGTGGTTAATTAGTGCCGAGGCAATTAGCGCTCGCACACGGTGCCCCCGCCCACGCCCCCGCCCTCGCCCC
>VWYH01004936.1:35228-47583 GCA_013399365.1 Pampusana beccarii
GCCCCCGCTCAGCCCGCAGGCGCGGCCCGGCCCGGCCATGCCGGCCAAGAGGAAGCCGGTGCTGCCGGCCCTCAACATCGCCCCCAGCGCCGCCGAGGGGCCCAGTCCCGACGGCTCCGCCGAGTGAGTGCGCACCGGGCCTGAGGGGGGTCGGGACAGGGCGGGCACCGGCGCTGGGGAGCATGGGGGGGCCGGGATAGGCCGGGCACCGGGCCTGGGGGGCCAGGGCAGGCTTGGGGTGGCCGGACAGGGCGGGCGTCGAGTCTAGGGGGGCTGGAACGGGGCGGGCACGGGGCTCGGGGAGGCTGGGCGGCCTGGGCAGGACGGGCGTGGGGCCAGGGCAGGCCTGGGGGGCTGGGACAAGCCAGACAGCCGGTGCGGGGCTGGATGGACCCAACCTGGGGGTGTCCGGGGTTGGGGAGCCAGAGCTGGGGGGGCAGGCAGGCGGTTAGACGGGGTGGGGATGGGGCAGGGGGGAGGCTGATCCCCAGCTCTGCGGGGGTGGCAGAGGAGGCTGGGGGCTGTGGGGACCAGGCCTGGGCACACAGGCTGGGCCTGGGATGGGGACTCAGGTTTTGTGGGGATTTGTGGCCGTAATCAGGGCTCAGTGAGCAGGACGTGTGGGGTGAAGGGTGGTAGAGAGGGGGCAAGGACAGTGCTGGGGGGAGGCAGAGTGTTGCAGGGGGGTGAGACCCTCCCAAACCATCGCCCAAAATGGTTGGGAGTGAGATAAGGGAGTGGGCAGCAAAGGGAGAGAGCAGCTGGAGCCTGCGCGGGCGCCGGGAGCTCGGCAGCAGGTGCTGGGGGAGCACAGACACCCCTTTGTGCTCGGCTTTGGGGGGTGTAACGGAGCAGGGGTTGCTGGACACCCTGGCAACCCCTTCTCATGTTTCGCGGTGAAACCCAAGCTTGACTTTCCACGCCGGGAGAGGGAGAGGTGCCGGTGCTGCCGCTCTCTCTGGGCCGAGCTGCTCTGCCTCTTTAAGGGCTGAAGGATTTTCCCTCCTCCTTGGCTTTCCCAAAACAGCTGACTGCGGGGAAGCTCCTCTCCAGAGGAGATGTGCGTGTTGGGCAGATATTGCACCATGGGTCTGGCTGTCCATGTGTCCCTGTTGGCACCAGAGCTGAGCCCGGCCTCTCTCCAGAGCTCCGCTTTAGTCTCGCTGCTATAGCCGGGGCTCAGTATGCGTCAGACAACAGTTTTCGGTTATTTCCCTCTGCTTCCCTAAAAAAAAATAAAGCCGTTTTTCTGTGGTGCTGCCCTCACAGCCTCCTGACCGTCCCTCCTGTCCCCTTCTCCAGGGCAAACCTGGTGGACCTTCAGAAGAAGCTCGAGGAGCTGGAGCTGGACGAGCAGCAGAAGAAGCGCCTGGAAGCTTTCCTCACGCAGAAAGCCAAAGTGGGCGAGCTGAAGGACGACGACTTCGAGAGGATCTCCGAACTAGGGGCTGGCAATGGCGGCGTGGTCACCAAAGTGCAGCACAAACCCTCGGGGCTCGTTATGGCACGGAAGGTAATTGGGGACGGGCTGGAGCATCTGGCGCTTTCCCCGGCGCTGGCAGAGCCGGTGTCGGTCGGGATCTCTCTGCACCGACCCGTCCGTGCCCCAACCAGCTCACCGGGGCCGGCACTGTGGTCCCAGCTGCCTCCAGCTTCGTTTCACATGCAGCTTCTCGTGCTTCAGCTCCGAGCTCCCGGCCGGTCCCCGAGCCCTGCCCTGGCACAGGCTGCGCTCTCTGCAGCAGCTCCCCGGGGTCTGGAGCGCCTTGTGTGAAAAAATAAGTTTATAATTTTATTTTTTTCCAGTGAAGCCGATGTGTCCTAGAGCTCACGGTGCCGGTGGCTCTTTTTTCTGACCTGCCGTTGTATTTTCTAGCCTCTGGCTTCCCTCCCCACAGCTGCGTTAACTGGCTCTACGTAGAGCCCAAGGAATAAAGCAATGCTATTTCACATGCATAACTTTCGTGGGGTTTTTTTCTCTTTCTGTGGTTTCCTTGATACCAGAGCACCTCTTCTTACGACACGTACAGAACTTGTGAAAATGTTCCTGTCTGCTGAGTCAGATCTGCATCAAACTTCTCGCTTGTCTTTCTGCTCTGTATCCTGTGTGATCTCCACGTATTACATGGCCGGCAGCTGCTTCAGTCGCTAACGGCCTGCACAGGGCTCTACCTCTCCCTTTTTCCTCAAAATTAGTCTGAAAATGGTAGGAAGTCTACACCAAAGCCAAGTTTTCATTGAAGGTTTTGTTCCTTTCGAACACTCAGGACTTGCTCACATAGTTCTCATCATTTTTTTTCTTTTTCCAGGTGTTACACCTTGAGTATTTTTTTTCTTTCTCGGCAGCTGATTCATTTAGAAATCAAACCGGCCATCAGGAATCAGATTATCCGAGAGCTGCAGGTGCTGCACGAATGTAATTCCCCATATATCGTGGGTTTCTATGGAGCCTTCTACAGCGACGGAGAGATCTCCATCTGCATGGAGCACATGGTGAGTCCCCGTTCCTGCTCTGCAAGCTGCTGCTCCCTGGACTGTTCCGAATTCCAAATCGCATCCCCCCGAGACTTGAAGTTGCGGGTGCAATGGGATTGACATTTTGGAAAGCAGAAGCAGAGGTTTGGGGCTTGGCCACACGGAAATGTTGGAAACCCCCTGCTCTGCAGAGCTGGGCCGTGAAGCGCCGTGTGCGTTTTCTCTTGTCTCCGGTGGAGAACAGTGTTGTTGCTTCTCCTGATCTGCGCTGACAGCATCATCTTTGCGTTTGCCACTGATGGAAAGGAAGCCGAGAACTAATAGCAAGCAGCAGAGCTGATAGAAGATAACGTTAAAATACTTTTTAGCAAGAAGCTTGAGCTCCGGTCACCAGATATCTATCTTTTGGGGTTTTTTGCTGTAAAAGGAGTGTGCTCGATGCTGAGTTGTTGCAGCTGCATCCTTGTACAGCCAGCTGCTTGGTTTTCCAGCTGGGAATTGGCACGTTGGTCATTTTACTGTTCTTTATTTTAGGATGGTGGCTCTTTGGATCAAGTGTTGAAAGAAGCCAAAAGAATTCCCGAGGAGATCTTGGGGAAAGTCAGCATCGCAGTGAGTTGTGTGGGCTCCTCAGGCTTCCAGAAAGGATTCGCTGGGCGCAGTTTGGGAATAACCTGGTGTTGCTTGCTTTCTAGGTCCTGCGAGGCTTGGCCTATCTGAGGGAGAAGCACCAAATCATGCACAGAGGTGAGAGGAGGAACCTAAAAGCAACCACCTGCGGTACAGGAGCCCTGGTGTTTTACCTGGAGTCACGTTTACGCTCTTCTCTCTTGCTGTTAGATGTGAAGCCGTCTAATATCCTGGTCAATTCTCGAGGAGAGATTAAGCTGTGCGATTTCGGGGTCAGCGGGCAGCTCATTGACTCCATGGCAAACTCTTTTGTGGGAACTCGGTCCTACATGTCTGTAAGTTCCTTTCAGCTTTTGCCTGAGGTTTTTTTACAATTTGGGTTCAACTCCGCTCTTATAGAATCCAATAGTGTCCGATCCCCTACGTTTCCATCCTAACTCAGGCTGCCCCGTGCCTGGTTCATGTTGGGGGTGAGTCCAGAGCTTCAGGAACTGTCCTAAAATTATAGATTCTCTGCATTTTTTCGAGGACTCTGTGTCCTGTCAGCTCCGATCTCTGCCCAGCCAGCAGTGGTGCACGTGGAAATGCAGAGACTTGCAGGGAAAGACGTTTTGGATCCTACAAATACTTCCATATTTTATTTTGGTGAGCGTTCGTGGGTTCAAAACCATCTTTTCTTCCTGTACACAAAGCTCTGTCCAGAAAGCTGCAGCAGAGGGGATGTGGATGGCGATACGGGCGCCTCCTCTGCGGCTTCGAGCATGTGCTGGTGAGGTGGGGGTAAAGCGGGGTTTGGGAATTAATTAATAGGAAATTAAGGCAAAACTGGAGTCTGCCAGTGAGAGTGAACTGCAGGAAGAGCAGGCGGTGCCTCTCCTTTAAGTGAGAGTCACCGTCAGCGTTAGCTCAAGTGCAGATAATTGGGCGACCGTGAGGATGAAATTACCTCCTGGCCGCTCTGTGCAGAGCGGTGGGTTCTTGGGGGGAAGCCCATCAGACGGCACTTCTGTGCTCGGTCTGAGCTGCTCCCGTATTTTGGGAATGGTTATTCAAGTCCAGTTATAGTTAGACAGCGGCTATTTAAAAATAAGATCTCCATTGCACAGCTGACTCGAAGCTGCCAGTATGGATGACTTGCATTGACTTATTTATTTTTAATTTTTATTTTCCTTTCGATGGTAAGAGCCTAGGGTGGGTTTTCTGCTCCTCAGATTCCTCTTGGGTATTAACAGAAGTGAGCAGGAAAAAAGAATTGTTAATAAATTGAGTTCGTTAGATTTCAGCATATAGAGAAATAGATTCCTGCTGGGTACTCTGGACCCCTGAGTATAAGCAGCTGAAAATGCTGCTCAGCTATAGCTGTTGATCATAGAATAGAATCGTTTGGTTGGAAAAGAGCCTCAAGATCATCGAGTCCAACCATTCCCCCACCCCTTGGCAGCAGAGATGTGTACAAGTGCTTTCTGTTTGCACTTGATCTTTCTTGTGCATCCCCTTTGCACGTGATCCCTTCGGGACCGTCCTCCACCGACGTGGAGATGCCGTCCAGGTATCGAGTCTCATCGGTTTAATTTCAGCGTGCGACGTCTGTGCCGTCGCGTGTCAATGCTCTGTGTCGACGTCTGTCTTTTGTGGTCTTTCCTTCCAGCCCGAGCGGTTGCAGGGCACCCACTACTCGGTGCAGTCGGACATCTGGAGCATGGGTCTGTCGTTAGTGGAGCTGTCTATCGGCAGGTACCCAATCCCCCCGCCAGACTCCAAGGAACTGGAAGCAATATTTGGCCGTCCTGTGGTGGACGGGGCAGAGGGAGAGCCTCACAGCGTGTCGCCGCGGGCCAGGCCCCCAGGACGCCCCGTCAGTGGTAGGGGCTGTGGTGTGCGCTGGAAACAACACGCAGGCGTGGGGGAGAAGGGGGTCGGAGTGTGCTCGGTGTGCCTGGGTTCGCCAAAAGGCCGTTTCGGATGAGGTTGTGGCGGGGAGGTGAGTGTTTCCAGGGATGCCGCTCTCTGCAGAGCTGCTGGGGATGATGCTCCAGCAGAATCCGCTTTACTGTGGAGATTTGTAGTTCCTGATGAGCGCAGATGGGAGTCTGGTCTTGCATGGGGAGGTGAGGAGATTAAACCAGGCGAGATTCAGGCTGGACATGAGGAAGGGATTGTTGTCCTGAGGGTGGTGAGAGCCTGGCCCAGGTTCCCAGAGAGGTGGTGGCTGAACCATCCCTGGAGACATCCCAGGCCAGGCTGGACGGGGCTCTGAGCAACCTGAGCTGCTGAAGATGTCCCTGTCATGGCGGGGGGGGCACTGGGGGGGCTTTAATGGTCCCCTTCAACCAAACCCTTCTGTGATTCTATGCCAACCAGGGTCTATTAACATCTTGAAAAGCTCAGTTTATTTCCCTGTAGACCCTGCTGTGTCCCACAAGAAGGCTCCAGCACACAGCAAAGCCGGGGACAGTGCAGGCTGTCCCGATGTGGACCAGGGGAGGAGACCCTTTGAGGGACTTTGTCACAGCCCATGTTGCTCCTCAGACTCTTCCCCAGCCGTTCCTTCCAAGCCAGGGGCAGCTTTTTGGGAACAGCTTTGCTGGGACCTCTCCTAGAAGAACCAAACCAGCTCAGGGATTTGAAGGAGGCTCCACTTGTGCCGTTTGCTCGGAAGCAGAAGGCTCTGGAAGCGCTGCCAGCCTGCCGCAGCAGATGGTCTGGTTCTCTCCAAATGCTCCGAGCTAGGAAATAAATCTGGGCTATAGGCATGGCGAAAGAAATCCAAAATTTCAGAATGCGTTTTGGTTTTCTCTTCGTTATTTTTTTTAATTTTAACCGTGAGTCAGTTCCCAAGCGAGTTGCCTCTGCCTCTCGCAGCGAAAGTCCCGCAGCACACCTGTGCTTTTCACACAAAATGAAGCCCTTTGCTGGCCCTGAAACCTCTCACCGCTGTTTTTTGTTGTCTTAACCACGCAGGCCACGGGATGGACAGCCGGCCTGCGATGGCCATCTTTGAACTGCTGGATTACATAGTTAACGAGGTGGGTATTTACTGTCGGGCTGCCCTGAGGTCCACAGCGTCGTGTCCGCTCTGCCGAGCCAGGATGGGCTCCAGAGCCTTGGCTTGAACGGCAGCTTTTCAATAGAGAGCCCCTGTGACATCCTTTCCTGCCCCCCCGTTCCCTGCTTCCTTTTTCCATCTCTTTAGAGCATCCCTGGTTTTGGAATAAGGCTCTGTCGGGGGATGTTTGTAATGCCCTTTAAAGCAGCATCAGGGGAGCTCTTGGCTGTAAAATGAGCTGCTCCTTCTGCAACCAGCAGTTTTAAACGTGCTCCTGCCTGGATCAGCAAAGGACAAGCTCTGTGCAGGTGCTGAGGTCGTGCACGTTTTCTCAGGAGAAGAAATGGAGTGGGGGTGACCTGTGCTAAAATCCCAGCCTGAAATGTCCATCCCAACTTTCAGCATGGGATCCATCCCACTGGCAAGCGGAAAGAGCGGTTTCCCCTTTCAAGGTGATAGGGCTTGACCCCAATTACCATTTCTAGATTGGTTTTGTGCTCCGTAGGCGTTGCCAGAGCTGGGATTTGCGAGGCTGCATCCAGAACTGTGACGCTGCAGTTTTGGTCCCCGGCTTTGGTGGGGCCGAGCGCGGGGTCCCCCCGGTTTGCTGCCAAGCTGGGAAGGGGCAGGGAGCAGCTCCCGGCTTGGAGCGGGCAGCTGTAGAGCACGGCTTTTCCGCAGCCCATTAAACACCGTAGGCGACACGCTGGTTTTTCGACCCATTAACACGCAGTCACGCAGAAAACCCTTTTCTCCGTTTCTCCGCAGCCGCCTCCCAAGCTGCCGAATGGAGTTTTCACGCAAGATTTCCAGGAGTTTGTAAATAAATGGTAAGGATTCGTGCCGGTGGCTGGAGGTGGGGGCTGCGTGTGCTCCTGGTGGCTCCGCAGGCTGCTGTTCCGCCCCACACGTTCGGCGTAACGCGGCGTTCTCCGCGCTCCATAGGTGATCTGTCCCAGCATTGTGCGTTGTGCTGGGAACCCCTGCCTTGGGAAGGGTTGGAATAAAAGCGGTTTATTTGTGGTGATGCTTAACAGCATCCCAGCAGCTTTGAAATAGGAGGCTGGCAGGGGGGTGGTGGCGCAGATTGCTGGGGCTGAGTCACCCCACAGCTCGCAGGCACCGGGCGTTACACCATCGACTTCCAGACCTTCTGGCGTGGTGGGGGGGTCACCTGGGGATGGTACCGCAGCTCCCATTAAATCACACAGATTGCACGTTACGAAAGTCGCCCACCAAGCGTTAGGTCCTTTGCAGGGTGCGGTTCATCCGTGTGTGTAGAAGAGGTGGATCCTGCAGCTCTCCCGAGGAGCTGGGCTGGTGGAGACGGTGCTTTCGGAGCCGTTTCCACGCTCCAGGCTCCAAGTGGCTTTTGGTGAAGCTGGAGACCTCTCCAGCCAGATAACTGGTTTCCCACAAGAGACATCTCAGCGTTGGTTTTGCTCTCTTCTCATTTCAGCTTAATTAAAAATCCAGCAGAACGGGCAGATCTGAAGATGCTGATGGTGAGTGGGGAGAGCAATTTTCTTCCTACAGTGGGGTGGCACCAGATCTGCAAACTTCTGCCCCATCCCGCTGTGCCTCTCTTGCTCAAAAGGCTGGAAACTCCCAGGCTGAGCTTAAGATGAGCCGAATCAAGCCTGGGAGAGGGAATGACTCACACAGCTTTGATTCAAAGGCAGTGATGGTATCTGGCCCATGCGGAGCCCGGGATGGGAACCACCCGGTTGTTCTGTGTCTGCAGAGGCGCCTGGGACCTCCTGAGCTGGGCAAAATATGGATATATGGGCTGAGTGTGACCCGGTAAAACGTGTTCACAGCCCAGAAACCCAACCGTGTCCTGGGCTGCATCCAAACCAGCGTGGCCAGCAGGTCGAGGGGGGGAAATCTGCCCCTCTGCTCTGGTTGAAGGGACCTTCCCAGCCCCCCCCAGTGCCTCCCCTGCCATGACAGGGACATCTTCACCAGCTCAGGTTGCTCAGAGCCCCGTCCAGCCTGGCCTGGGATGTCTCCAGGGATGGTTCAGCCACCACCTCTCTGGGAACCTGGGCCAGGCTCTCACCACCCTCAGGCCCAACAATTTCTTCCTCATGTCCAGCCTGAATCTCCCTCCTTTAGTTTAAACCATCACCCCTTGTCCTATCCCAACAGGCCCTGCTCAAAAGTCTGTCCCCATCTTTCTTATCAACCCCTTTTAAGTACTGAACGGCCGCACTAAGGTCTCCACAGATCTTCCTTACATCTGTGCCTATGTGTTGATCACAGGGATTAAAATTCCAGACACAGGGCTGCAAAGAGCAAATATTTCCTCAAAATCTGCTTTCACTGCTGGGGGGCAGCCGGAGCTGTCGCACCGGGATCTTCTCTCCAGCGTCTCCACTGGGTTTTGGGGTCCGGGGAGCGGCCGGCGATGCTCCTGACCCCGTTCTCCCCTCTCTTTCAGAGTCACACCTTCATCAAGCGCTCCGAGGTGGAGGAAGTGGATTTTGCCGGCTGGCTGTGCAGAACGCTGTGGTTGAACCAGCCCAGCACGCCCACCCGCGCTGCCGTGTGAGGCCGAGCCACCGCCTGGTGTCAGTACATCTGCCTCTGTCACCATTTCCTATCCCCGCACATGACAGAACTGTCCCCCTTCCTCCTCCCCGGCCCCTCCTCGCGTCCCAGCGCCAAAGCACCGGCCCCTCGGAGACGTCTTTATCGGCCGACCCCCCCTGGCCAAAGCGGGGTTGGTTTTATTGTGGTGTGGGGGGTGTTCCAGGCCTCTGTGCGCCAGCCCTGGAGCTCCTGACACTCGGGAAATGTGGTGCTGCTTCTGTTAATTTTTCTCTTTTTTTTTTTTTTTTTTTTTGTTTTGGTTTTGTTTTGGAAACATGTTCACTTGGGTTTAAAAAAAGAAAACCAAGAAAACGGTTGTGTGTGTGCACACTTGTGTGGGGTGGCAGAGCTGTCACCTCGGCCCTGCTCTTCACGTGGGCTGCGGGATGGAGAAATGAGGGGCCAGGAACGGTGAAACCCTGCCCAGGGTGACCCAGACCGGCGTCACCGGCGGCTGGGGGCGCCGTGGGTGCCCCGCTGGTACGGGCAGGGGTCTGCGGATGATTTATAGCTGAGCCAGAGCCGAGTTTAACAGCGAGCTCCCTCCGGGCCCCTTTGCGGGTGGAGAAGTGACCGGTGTTCCCTTTGCTTTCTCTTCAAGCGGTCGGTTTGAGGCCTGCCCGCTCCCTCGGGTGTTTGTCAGCGGTCTGGATCTGTTGGGCGCAGGCCGAGCTCTCGGGGATCGGGGGGGATCCCCGAGCGGCTCCGGGACCGTGGATCCCCGGCTGCACCTTCGGGTGCTGCGGCGAGGGCAGCACGCGAGGTTTTGCTTCCCCGGGCCCCTCCGGCGCTGAGGGGCGACAACCGGAGCTCTGCCCCCCCCATCTCCTGGGGACGGGCAAGGGTGAGACCCCCCCGGGATGAGGGTTCCCCCTCCAGCTGCCTCTCGCCCACCCACGAGTGTCCTGGGTCCCTGGGGGACCCCCTGGAGCCCCCGCTCCCCTCAGACCTGGGGGGTGAACCCACCCAGCGAGGCCCACGTTGTCCCCAGGCCCCTCGGCTGAGGGTCCCTCCCTGTCCCCGTCCCTCCCTGTCCCGTCCCTCCCTGTCCCGTCCCCTCCTTGCAGACCCCGTTGTCACCTCATTGTCCACCACAGGGATGTATTTTGGGGTGACTTGCTCCCCTGCTCCCCCCATGCCCGGCTCTGCCATCCCCAGCCCCCAAAACGAGGTGATTTTTGGAAGTTCGGTGGGATTTTTTGGGGTGTTTTCCTTCTTTTCAGGCTGTTTTTTTGCACCGTCGGGCTGGCAGTTGACACCCCCTCTGCTCGGGTCCCACCATGACAGCCCCCCAAAAGCAAATGCTGTCACTTGGTCCCCCCAAACCCCTCGTACCCTTTTCTTTCCCCCTCCCCAGCAAAGGATGGAGCTGCTGCCCCACTCAGGACCCCCAAGGCCAACCTGGGGGTGAGACCCCAGATTTTGGGGGGTCTGTGCTGGGTGGCTCAGCTTGTGCCCAGCCAAGGCACCTTGGAGCTGTGGGGGTGCTTGCAATTCTGTTTTTGCCTCTTAATTTAAGTGGGAGGTGGGGAAGGGGACACAGTTCGTAAAGCTTTGGGGTATTTTCACTTGGTTTTGGTGCTGGTTTGTAGAGGAGAAAGCGTACGGGGCGTTCTGTTGGTGCGACTTTTTGTTTTTTAAAAACGGGATATTTTCATCATGGATTTAAAATATATATCTATAAAAAAATAAATGGCACTTTACATTTACAGGCCTTTTCTCTTCTTGGTTGGACCACAAGTGGCTTTAACCCCCGCAGAGCCGGGACCCCGGTGAGTCCTCCCTGGGCGGGAGCGATGTCACCGGCGCTTGGGGACACGGTGACGGATGCGCCGGTGGCTCTGGCCGCGCTGCCTCCAGCGGAAACCGGCGAGAATGGAATTATTTTGGCACCAGGCAGCCCCGGACAGAACGGGGTGCGGGGTCCGAGCACGGTGCGATGCCCCAAACCCTGCCCCAGGGGACCCGGCGTCGGCTCTGAAACGTTCTGGGTGAAATATTTGCGGCTTTTTAAATATTTAGGGTGAGAAGCAGGAGAGGTGAAGGTGGGCTCTGCCAGCCCAGAGCGGCGCTGGAAAAATCTAAATCGGGCCCAGAATTGAAAAATGACTTTATTTTGCGGAGTTCTTGTGCCGTTAGCGGTGCCGGGGCTCGGGGGGGCAACACCAGCCGCCCGTCTTGGTGCTGCCCCCGCCATGGGGTCCCTGGTGTGACGCTCCCTTGGGGGCAGTCTGGGGGGGTCCAGGTTTTGCTTCTTGTGGTGTTTCGGGGTCCCCTGGGGGTCTGGGACGTCCTGCAGGGACCGGGATAAACTCGCTGCACCCATGGGAGGGGTCGGTGATACTGGCTGGGAATTTTGGTGGTGGTTTTGGGGGTGCAGGGAGGAAGGGGGGGGTCTGGCAAGGGCTGGGGGAAGGGGAACCCCCAACCCTGTGCCTTTTGTAGGACACATTGGGGGTTTGGGGTCCTGCCTGCCCCCCCTGACGTGAGTGCAGGTGGCTTTGGGGTGGCCCCAGGGTGGAGAGGGGTTTTGGGGGGGTGGGAGGCCCCGCTGGGGCTTCATTTCTGGGCGGGGGGGCTCTGGGCGGGCCCCCGGCCGTGGCGGGGGAAAGCGAAAGCAGCTGCGGGCGCGTGGCACGGGGTGCGGCCCGGGGGGGTCCCCACTGCACCCCCTGCACCCCACGTGGTGCTGGGGCTCTGGGCTCCCCCCGTCACTGTTTACAGCAGAGTTTCCCCTGCCCTGCCTCAGTTTCCCCACTTGTCGAGTGGGGTTAATGATCCCAAACCTCCCTGGGCCCCCCCGGGGCTCCCAGTGGGCAGGGGGGGCGGTGGGGACGTGGGTGCAGGGGGGGAGAGCCCTCGGTGCTGCTGGGAGGAGCTGAGTGGGGTTATTTAAGGAAAAAAGGGGAGAATTGGGGAAATCCCGGGGTGCTGACCTGTGGGGCTGGAGCAGAGGCCCCTGGGAGCCTCGAGGGGGCTGTTGATCAAGGCTTTTTGTTTTCTTCCTTTCTCTTCCTTTAATTAATTTTTAAAAAAATTGTTATTAATGCAAAATCTTCCCTAAACCCTTGCCGGGCCGGGCACCCCGTGGCAGCCCGCGTTCCGTGCAGATCAACCTGGTGACCCGCAGGAAACCGGCCTGGAGGAGCTGTTCACTCTGGAGCGTAATGATGGGAACCTATTGAGAGACTTGGTGCTCTGGTTGTGGGTGGGGGCCACCCTTGTTGTCCCCCACCTCGGGGCAGCCTGGAGGGGGTGGCTCCGGCTGGTTTGTCCTGTCCCCTGTCCCCTGTCCCTGCCAGGCTGGCTCCCAGCTCACGCTGACCTTGGGCTGAGCTGCTCTGTGTCCCCTTCCCAGTGGGGGGGTCAGGGGACAGTGGGGGGATCCTGAGGGACACGGGGGGGGTGGCGAGAGGAGGGGTGACACGTGGGGCTGGAGGCACAGAGAGGTGCCCCGGGGTGACATGTGGACATGTGGGGGGCTGGGAGGGTGGCACAGGTGGGTGTGGGGTCGTGCCCCGTGGGGTCACAGGGGGGGGTCAGAGGTGTGGGGAGATGCCTTATAGGGTGACATATGGTGGTGGTGGGGGGACACGGGAGGGGCTGGGG
>VWYH01004936.1:48792-67474 GCA_013399365.1 Pampusana beccarii
GGCGGGGCCGACCCGAGCGGGGGCGCCGGGCTGGGCCGCTCCGCGCGTCCCTTCCCCGCCGGGCCCCCCCGCTCGTCCCCGAGCACCCCAAGGTCGTCCCCCCGGGGGGCCCCGCCGCCTGCCCCTGCCTTCCTTCTGTGGGTTTGTTTTTATTTTTTTTTTTGCCAACCCCTTCCTTATCTCCCCCCGGCCGGCTCCGCACCCACCCCGGTTGGCGGCGGGGGGAGAGGGCGGCCGGGCAGCGGCGGTTCGCAGCGATAATCCCCCCCCGGGGGCTGGGGCCCTGGAGCCCAGGGCTGCCCTGGGAGATCCAGCAGGATAAGCCGCTCTCCCACCGCTGGAGCTGCGCAGCGGTGAGGGTGACATGGGGGGCAGCATCCCCGGCTGGCAGCGAAGGGGAGGCCTCTCCGTTTGGCCGGGGTTGTTTCCTCGTCTTCACCGTCATCGTCTCGAGGCTCTTGAGTTCGAGGCGGTGGGTCGGGAATTGAGTTTTCAGGTGCCCTGAGATAGGGCTGGAGGTTATCGCCGGCTTGCCCGGGAGCAGGAGGCAAAGGCAGGGGCAGATCGCGGCGGTGCCCTGGTCTGAGCGCGGAGCCAGCTGGTCGCAAGGGCTTTGCTGCTGGGGTTGTTTCAGCAGGACGTGAAGAGCCCTCGGTGGAGCGGGACTCCAGGCACCTGGGGCTTCCTCTCGCCAGAACTTTTTAAATCCCGGCGTTTGTTGAGAACGACAGTTCCTGTTGTGGAACAGCGGGCGCTGGTACCTCGGCTGGTTCCCCCATGGCCTCAGCTCCTCGAGACCCGCTCGCTCGCAGGGGGTTGAGCAGCAAAAGTTTCCCTCTGCTCAAGGACTCCTGGTAAGAGCGCGCTGCTGCTCCGAGGTCCAGATGAGCCGTGTCCCCGTGCTGTTAATTGTCTTGGCTATCGAAACCATAACTTATATAATAAGTGCTTTATAGACATGGGTAGAGAAGGCCTGGAAGAATTTACAACCTAATGAGGGCTGGAGTTGTGTGCAGTGTTGCAGCAGAGCTAAAAGGTCATCCCGTCATTTAAAAAAGTATTGTTTGGTTTTTTGGTGGTGATTTTTGTTTTGCTTATTTATTTATTTTCTTTAAGGAAACGTTTTATTTCTGAATGTTTCTCCCGGCCCTGGTTGGAAATTGCATTATGTGGGCGCTTCTGGAGGCTGATCAGGAAGAGACAGGGTGGTTTAGTTCTGATGGTTTGCTGGAGATGTTGTATTCAAACAACTTTTTAAAAAAAGAGAGACAGAGAGAAACTGAGCAGTTTATTAGAGAGGAGCCGTTCTTGTTTAATATTCATTCTGGCCCCTGTTTAGGCTTGTTCTGGGGAAGGAGGGAGTGAAGAGGCGCAACCCAAACATGGGTGAGATGGTGGGATTTTTCCACCGAGCTTTAATTGCGTTAGTAACTCAGGGGAGGGTTTTGCAAGGCATGAGCTCTTAATAAATGTGGTAGTGAATGAAAGTAGTTCTACATTTTCTGCTGGTCTGCAACTCTCTTTATGCCTTTATGTATTTGTTTAATGTATTTTTTGGTCATGTGTGCATCTCATTGCATTGTGGTAGCAGGTCCGATGATCTTTAGCCATATCGTGGGCTTAACAAGGAGCTCCGCTTTGGAGAGGTGCTGGGCGGAATTAATTTGGCACGAAGAATGTGCTGGGTTCGTCTTGTGTTTTGTGACTTTTAATGCGGAATTGAAAATTGCGGTTGTTTTCCTGGTGTGAGAATCTGGATGTCGGCACGGGATGCAAATCGGGGAAGAAATTAATGCTCGTATCAGGGCGCTGCGATGGTTTGGTTGTGCTGCCCGTCTTGCTCGAGACCTCGTTTGGTGGATAAATTGCTGCCTGAGCACTGGGTTTTAACTCTGGAGAATCAGGTCTCCCACAGGTATCCAACCTAAAAATTTGGGGGGGGCTGTGAAATTCCTGGTCTGCTTTTGAGACGGAGCCTACATGCTTGAGAACTGTGGTTTAATCTTGATTAAAACTGACACTTGAGGGTTTTTTCCCAGTGTCAGGGTGCTGCGTTTATTGAAAGAGAGAACTTCTGTGGCAAACAATTAGAATCCTGCTCGTTATCTTGCATAGTCAAAGCAATAAACAGTTTCTCTTCACTGTGCTCTCAACCAGCCTTAACCTCAAATTTGATGAGACTGGTTTCAATCTGTAATTAAAAAACCTTTTGAGGAGCAAAACTCGGGGAAAAGGAGAAAGACGGGCAGTCTCTGGGATGAAGAGAGGCGTTTGTACCCAGTCCCGTGACCCTTTGATCCGAACGGGCGCGTGTTCGTGTTCGGCGCTGCCTCGCGGTCGCCGTGTCCGTGTGTCCGTCCCGGTACCTGCGCCCCGCGCATCCCGGCGGAGCTCGGGGGCCGTCAGAGCGGGAGCAAACGAGGTCAGAGAGCTTGGGATCCTCCGCGTGTGTCCGGGACGGTTGTTTCTCGCCCAGCTCCCCTGCCCGTATCGCCTTCCCCCGTGCATAGTTTCAGTTTCCAAGCCGCTCCCCGGTGTCGTTGCCGGCTCCTGTAGCAGAGTCCGGACGCAGCTTCAATGCAGCAAAAGTCGTTTTGTGCCCCAAATTGCGGTGGGGCTCCTTCCCCCGGCTGCCTGAGGGGTCTGTGAATCCTCCTGCGCGAGCCCGGGCAGCGGGGGCAAGGAAAGTGTAGGGATCGGCTTCTCCTCTTAACGTGACAAGGTGCGAGAAACTGGAACCGGGTGCGAGCTGCCCCGTGGCTGCAGGTGGGAGCCAAGGCCACGTCGGTGAGATGAGCCACAGATCCCCTGGCAATCGGCGGATTTCTGACACCGTTGCTTCGCCGACCCCTTAAAAAATGCGCCCGGCCGGACTGCGGGGAGCGGGATCTCCCTGACGACAGCCTCGCTGTCTCGGATGCTTTCGCCGATCTCTTCAGATCCGTGTGCCCTCCCGGGGCCAGCAAGGGAACACTCGCTGGGTGGTTTCTCCACCTGTGAAGGGTCGGCACCTTTGGGACCGTTTCCCTCCCGCTTTGCCCCCTGCAGCTCGTAACGTCTGACCCGGGAAGCGCCGCTGCCCTGCCCTTCTGTCACAGCAGAGGATGCTCAGTGTCCCAGCGCCGCGTTTTAACTCCCTCTTGCCCGCTGTTAAACTGCAGTTGTGCTCCCTCTTCCCTTCCTGGTCCGTGCACCTACTCATTTCCCGCTGGCAAACTGGAAACCAGTAAGTAGATATATACATATATTTTTTTCCTGTTGTTTGCTTGAGTTACCTACTCAGCACGGAGCTGGGCAGGTGTCGAAGGCAGGCTTGTAGCTACAGGTCGCTGCTCTCTGGTTCCTCGGGACCTCTTGCCCCGCCAGGCGGAGCACACGTGGTGCGGGTTCAGCGCTCCTGCCCCTCGGTGCGCCGGGGAGGGAAGGGCAGGAGCCCCTCGCCGTAGCCGGGGATGGAGCGTGTGGCGTGCCTGCTCTCCAGATTCGCTTTCGCACAGCGCGTGGAGCCGAGGACGGCGAGACGAGCTGTGTGTTTATCCCCAAACTAGGAATTACATAAGGGACTGCCCTGCCCGGTGCGCTCTGCTTTGTCAGTGAACTCCGATCTTACTCTCTTTTTTTTTTTTTTTTCCCCCCCTTTTCCTGGTGTGGAAAAGGCACCCGGTCTTCGAGGTGCTGTTTGAGGCAATTGGTTAAATTCTAGAGCTCTGCCGTGGAAGGCTGGAGGCAGGGGGAGCGGAGAGGGGAGCGTCAGGCTTGGCAGAGGCTGCCGAGGGGAACCCGCAACGTGGCTGCAGGGGGAGAGGGATGGGGTGGTTTGGGGGTTTGGTTCGAGCTGGGCTGGGGAGACAGGCGTGCGGGGGAACGGGGGGTTTGGGATTTGAGCAGATCTTGTGGTCCTTTTGGTTTAGGAGATGGAGAAAAGCTGCAACAGAGTGGGGGAAACATGTTGTGAAGGGGCAGATGCTGCCAGCCTTTCTCAGCAAAAACGCCGGTGGTGACTTGGGGGTTTGTCTGGAGCAGGGCGTGCGGGGTCTGAGCTCTTCTTGCTGCTCTGTGCCCACGCTTGGTCTCTGAGCAGGAGGAGGATGAAAACAGGACCCGCAGAATCCCTTGTTTTCATCAGCCTTGAGCGACTGGGACGTGCCGGTGGCCCCGCAGCCCCGCTCGGCCCTCGTGCTTTGCAGAGCGCTGGGTGAATCCTGGTGATGGCCTCGTATCTTTGTCTTCAGTCCCTCCCTTTGGGGAAGGGGCCGTGTTGTCTTTTTGAAATACTGGCAGCTTATTTCTGTGTGGATCTCAGTGCCTCCAGGCCTATGGGGCTTTCGAGTTGAAAATAAACCCTTCCCTGTCTGTACACCGTGCTCCTAGGCAAAGGTTGCTCCTTTAGCCAGGACAGAAACACAGAGTTTCATGTTTTGTGGGGTTTTTTTCCCCCTCGTTTGTAACTTCTGAGGGTTTCTGAAATATTTCAGGAGGACTGCATAGCGAGGGCTTGGTATTCCGCAGGATCTCCCGAAAACCCCGCTGTGGATTTGCAGGGTTTTCTGAACGGCAACAGCGGAGCGATGTGGGAACAAACCCGTCCATGGGCGTGTGGGCACACCGGGGCTCGGCTTTGGAAGGGTTTGTTTCGGCAGCAACGCAAGCAGCTTCCATTAACACAAGGCCGGGCTGTGAGCCGGGCTCGGCCGTTTCGGGCAGGCTGAGCGCTGCGGGGCGGCCGCACCCAGGGGTGGGCGTGCAGCGGGATCCGGGGGGCGCTGGGCAGCGCGTGGTGGCTCTCGTTTCTTCTCATTGCGGAGGAATTCCCGGGAGCTGTTACCCTGCACACAGAGCTGGTGCCGTGGACTCGGAGCCGTCACGTTGAGAAACTCGGAGTCAGAGCCGTGGTGCCGGTGAGGAGGGGCTTGTAGCGCAAAATCAACCCCCTGCGCACAGCAAGGGACACGCGCTGGCCTTGGGTCCGTGACTGCACGGACTTGAACCAGGGCGCATTCCTGCTGGATTAAATACGGTCTCTGATGACAAAGGAGAAAATTGGCAAGGAGGTCTGGGTGGAGTAACCAGTTCAAGCTCACCTTGCAACACGAGAGGAGTTGGTACCTCCCGGTTCTGGCTGTCAGCGCTGGGAAGGGCCGCGTGTTGCTCGGTGCAGATGGTTTTGGGGGGCGGCAGGTTGGGCCGTGGCTGCTGCTCTTGGCTGTGCCGTGCCGGGTGCGGAGGAGCGCGCGGTGCTTGGCCCTTGGCAGCAGTGGGCGCAGGCCGCTGTGTCTGCCGGGCTCCGAGCACATTCTGGCTTTTACTGGTAGCTGGTGCTGCAGAGGAAACCAAACCGGCCCATGTGCTGTGGCCTGGAAGGAAAACCCGTCCCAGCTCCAGACGTCAGGAGGGATCCGCAGTGACATCTGGTCATCCATCATCTGTTTTCTTAGTCATAGAAGTTAGCTAAGAAAGATGGGGACAGACTCTTGAGCAGGGCCTGATGTGATGGGACAAGGGGTGATGGTTTTGAACTAAAGGAGGGAGATTATCAGGAAATTTTTGATGCTGAGGGTGGTGAGAGCCTGGCCCAGGTTCCCAGAGAGGTGGTGGATGAACCATCCCTGGAGACATCCCAGGCCAGGCTGGACGGGGCTCTGAGCAACCCGAGCTGGTGGAGATGTCCCTGTCATGGCAGGGGGGACACTGGGGGGGCTGGGGAGGTCCCTTCAACACAAACCCTTCTGTGATTCTGTGATAAAGCAACAGACCTTGTCCTGGGAGATACGGAGTGCAGCAAGCCCTTTTCCTCCAGGTGTGCTCCGTAGCAGTGTCCCTCATGATTTCCTCTAGCACGAAGAGGAATCCCAGACCTCTGTGTCTCATTAGCAGCACCACGGAGTCCAGCTCCCCCTGGGCCGTCGTTATCTCCCTGCTCCCTCCTGGTCGCACCGTCTCTTCTGCTGTTTTACAACCCGCTGCTGCCGCCAGCATTCGGGGTCCCAGTTCTGCTGCTCTCGCTCCGGTTCTGCCTTGGCACAAGCGGTCGATGATCCAGCACTGAGGTGTCTTGGTGGAGTTCTCCTTGGCTCCTTCCCTCTGCTGACATGGTGCTAAGGGCTGGGAGGGGGCAGCTTTGAATACTGAAAGGATTATAAATGGGTTGAGGTAGGAGGGAGATTGCTGAATTACCCCCCCAACCTGTTTGTCCAGGCGATGTGTCACCGCGATGGTCAACATCCCTCTGCGCCCCGTTCGGTACCCGAGCTGGAACGCTGGGGTAGCATGGGCTTGAGGCTTCTTCAGCCCAGTTGTTCACCGAGGCTCTTCCAGCCTGATTTAGATGCTCTGCCAGATACATCAGAGCTGCGCAGGCTCCTGAATGAGCGCAGGGTGCAGCCGTTCCCGAGCGGGGACGTTGTCCTTGTCCCCTGGCTCTGCAGATCCAGCCCCAGGAGAGGAGAGGACCACGGCAAAACCAGCGCTTGGCACCGCTCCTGCCTCAGCGGCGCTCTGCTGTGGGAGGGGATTATTATTATTATTATTATTATTATTATTATTATTATTATTATTATTATTATTTTCTTGATACACAGGAAAATCGACGTTCTTTATTACTTGTGGTCATGCAGGTTCCCACGATGCTCATCGAGGGTCCGGGGGGTGTTCGGTTCCAGCGCTCCATCCCCCATTCGACGGGAGCAGTTGCCAGCGGTTCCTCCTGGCGTTCCCTTGGCCGCGGTAGCAGGATGTGGGATTCTCCTTTCCTGTCTGAGTTTCTCTGCTGCTCGATCGTTGTGCGTCCTGCCCCAGAGATGGTTGTTTCTGTGGTGTTTGGGGCATTGCTTCCCTGTCGATAAATGGCTCGTAAAGCACTTTGGCTCTTCGACGATGCTGAAGGATCGGCGGTTGGTGGATCTGCAGGTTTTGGGGTAGATTTCCCCGTACTTTGGGCCGCTGCTGGGTATGAAACGGTCCTAGAACAAGGGTTGGCTCATTGCTGGAGCTTCCTACACTGCCCGGGCTTATATTTCTAGAGAGCAGGGAGAGGCAAACCTCCCCGGCAGGTCAGACCTGGCCGCGGCGAGCGCAGCCCCGCTGTTTTGCTTACCTGATAGTGCTGCGAGTCCATCGGGTTGGACCGAAACGAGGGGCGGTTGCTGCGATGGAAACGCTGGGGCTGCCTTGCCGCATATCGTAGCACCTCCGTTGTTCTTTCGTGTCACGTTAGGTTTCGGATACCGAAGCGGGATGCTTGGAAAGCTCCGATCTTTGGAAGGAGGAGAAGAACCGTTTTGGGAGCCGACCGAATCCCTGTGATGTGGTTGGCCTTGTTCCTTAGATGACCCTTCGTGTTGTGAATCCGGCGATCAGAGCTGCAGTAACAGAGCCCCAGCATTGAGAGCCGGGGATAAGACGCTTCCCCGAGCCGGTGCCCTCGGCTGGGATGTGTCAGGGGCCGGAGGGGGTTTTTTTGCAGAAAACAGAGCCATATTGTCCAAAAAGAGGCCGCAGATATTTGCAGGGTGCTCCTTGTGCTCTGATCTCCTCACTTCAATAGCTGCATGATCTTGGTCATGCCGTATGTGTCCTCCGGTGTTTTACCCCAGATGCGATGTCTAGTCAAGATAGAAGGAAGCTTGAATTTGCTCTTTTTGCCGCTGGTGGCTCCATTACCTGCTAAGCACAAAAGATTTATCTCTGTTGCGCTGTGGGAAATTTGAATTTATTTAAAAAAAAAAGAAGTCAGTGTACTTTTATCTTAATTTTTTCATGCAACAGTTTGCTCCTCTTGATGTGCAGGGTCTTCCTCTCAAGGACACGCGTCCGTTTTGCAAATCCACATAATTCCGATAGTTTAGCGCTAAACTGTCAGCAATACATTCCTGTTAGAGAGGAGCTGAGTTTGAACAGCACCGTAGGACGCTTGAAATAGCAATTTTTAAAAAAAACCTTTTATTTTATTCCCAAGCAGGCAAAACACCTCCCTTCATTTCCTGCTGCGCACCATCTTCCCACCTCGCTGCGCGGTGAGTGTCCCGGGGCCTCCGCATAGTTTCGGGTGCATCCTGGGCAGAGCGAGACCTGCTGGGGCTTGTCCTCGCGCTCTCGGCGCAGGGAATGTGGTGTCGGCGCACGGTGTCGGCGCACGGCGCGCAATGTCGGCGCATGGAGCAGTGTCAGCGCAGGGACCAGTGTCGGCGCATGGTGTTGGTGCACGGCGTGCAGTGTCGGCGCATGGAGTGGTGTCGGCACACGGCACGCAATGTCGGCGCACGGTGTCGGCGCACGGAGCGCAGTGTTGGTGCAGAGCAGAGTGTTGGCATGGAGCGCGCTGTCGGCACAGAGCACGGTGTCGGCGCAATGTCGGCGCACGGCGCATAGTGTCTGCGCACGGAGCAGCATTGGCGCAGAGCACGGCGTCGGCGCACGGCGTGGTGTCAGCGCACGGCACACAGAGCGCGGTGTTGGCACGGAGTGTGCTGTCGGCGCAGAGAGCGCTGTCGGCGCACGGTGTCGGTGCACGGCGCGCAATGTCAGCGCACGGGGCGCTGTCGGCGCACGGCATTGGCGCATGGAGCGGTGTCGGCGCACGGCGCAATGTCGGCGCATGGAGCGGTGTCGGCGCAGAGCACGGTGTTGGCGCACGGGGCGCAGTGTCGGCGCACGGCATGGTGTCGGTGCACGGCGCACGGAGCGTGGTCTTGGTGCAGAGCACAGTGTTGGCACGGAGCGTGGAGCCGGCGCACGGTGTTGGCGCAGTGTCAGCGCACGGCGCAGTGTCGGCACACGGTGTGGTGTCGGCGCACGGCGCAATGTCGGTGCACGCTGTCGGCGCACGGTGCACGCTGTCGGCGCACGGCGCAATGTCGGCGCACGGCGCACGCTGTCGGCGCACGGCGTGGTGTCGGCGCACGGCGCAATGTCGGCGCACGGCGTGGTGTCGGCGCACGGCGCAATGTTGGCGCACGCTGTCGGCGCACGCTGTTGGCGCACGGCGCAATGTTGGCGCACGGCGCAATGTCGGCGCACGGTGTCGGCGCACGCTGTCGGCGCACGGAGCAGTGTCGGCGCAGAGCACGGCGTCGGCGCACGGAGCGCGCTGTCAGCGCACAGCACGCGGTGTCGGCACAGAGCGTGGTGTTGGCACATGGCGCAGTGTTGGCGCACGAAGCGCGGTGTCGGCGCAGACGGCGGCTCCGGCCCCCGACGGCCCAGAGCTGCGGGTTGTCTCGAGGGACCCGGCCGTGCGGATGTGTCCCCACAGCTGGAAGAAGGAAAGGGGGCGACCGACGCGATCGCTCCCGAAATATAAAGAGACGGGGACTTGTTTTGCGTGACCTGTAATTGGGGTGAGCTGTTCATAGGGGAAGAACCGCTCGTTTTTTCAGTGCTGAGCAAGGGCTGCAATGATGTTTGGGCCTTGGGCGAGCGAAATGTTGACTTTTTTTTTTAACTGAACAACATTATCTTAATAATTCTTTTCTAGCACACGGCAGCGCTGCAAAGTCTGCCCCGGCGCCACCGTATGTGCGTTTATTTCCTCGAAGAAACGAGGCAGAGCAAATTTTCACCCTCACTCCTAGGTTACCTTCACCTGCAAGGGCCCAATAACCACGTGCCGTAGCCCGAAACGCGGTTGTTCTTTTTTGCAATAATCATTTGCTTTTTCTCCCCAAAGCGGGTGCGTGATGTTGCTCAAGCTTCCCCTGGGTGCTGCTGGGGCGGGAGGGAGGGCCCGGCCTTTCTCGGGGGGTTCGGGGTCTTTTCCGGATGAAGAGCTGAAACCATTCCCTGTGAGCGGTTAACCAGGCCCAGCTTTTCCACCTGGCACCCGTGCCATTCCCAGCCCTCTCAACCTGCTCGGGTTCCTCGTTTGCCCAGCGAAATTTTAAAGCAATGCGAAGAAGCAAAAGAAGAAAACACCAGACACTGAGGTTAGGTGGAAAAGTAGTAATTAAGCGGTGTTTTGTCAGCACTTCTGGTTGCGATCCCATCTTAATGTGGTCGTCTCATTTGAATTGAAGTATCCAATTCCAGCGCTGCTGTAGGACGGCGATGGGGCGACGTCCGGAGCGAAGTGCAAGCTCAGGGCTTTCGGTTGTTCGCTTAACGCTCTGTTCTTCTGCTCTTTTTGCAGCTCGTCTGGTGGGTCTGAAAGGAGCGGGTTCATCACCTGAGCTTAAGAAAATAACCTTTTAGTTAAAATAACCTTCTGAGGAGCAGTGCCAAACTGCAATTGCCCTCGGTGCGGAGCAGCGGGGTTGCTGCGGGCGGCACCGTGCGGAGGTGGCACGTGTGTTCAGCAGCACTTACACCAAAAACCTCATTTTTCCTGCGTGGAATCGGGCTGGTTTTGTGTGGAACTGACCCGGGGAGCCGGCGAAAGCCAAAGCTGGGTTGTGTTCGTATTCTGGAAACGCGGAGCGAACCGAGCGGTTAGGGACGTGTGCGGTGTTACGCCAGGTTTGTAAATAGGCTTGTAAATAAATTGGAGAGCTCTGCTATTGTTGCAGACTCTCTCTTGGAGATGGGCCGTATTTTAAGTTGGCGGTGCCCCCTCAGTTACACTGCGAGGCCCATTTCCTCGCTTCTCCAACGCGGGCACTTTGGGGTGAAATGTGGTCTTTGCAGCCCTGCCGAGACGCCCAGTCTGGGACCAGAAGTGTAAAACGGCTTTTGGGGGTGCGGGGAGAGAAAAGAGCTGCCAGGGTATTTGGGTCAGTGGCCAGAGCTCCCCTTGGTGGCCCGTTCAGCCCCTGTCCTGGCCGAGGAGGGGACTCGCTGGCCGGTGGTTTTGTCCCTTGTCACCTGGCTGTCAGGAGCTCCTTTCCCAGCGCGTTTCACCCACCCGGCGTTGGGTGTCCTGCTGGGTTTGTTTTCTCTGTTTGAACCTGTAAAGCTGGAAGGTTCCGTCTCTCGTTACCAACCCCAGCTCTGCGCGGGTTCGCTGCCCCGGCCGTTCAGCCCCCTGGAAAGCAGCCGGGGTGTGATGTTCACTGTAAGCGCTGGGTGGCCGCGCTCGGGGAAGGAGCGCGGTGCTCGGGGGGCGCTGGGGGCAGCCCCTCGCGCATCTCGGCCGCCGCGGCCCGGACACAAAGGCCGTGTTGTGCGAGGAGAATGAGCTGCGGGCTGGTCCGGCTTCCCATGCCAGCCCGGCGGTCTCATGACCCCGCAGCCGTTCCCACACTGCCCGGCCCATTGTCCCCTGGGCGGGGGGGGCCCGGCCCCCCCAGGTCCCCCCGGTTGTGTGGGTGACACGGCTTGGCTGCCCAAAAGATTTCAAAATGCTTCACGCAGCTCAAATTCTCTTTGGGGGCGGGGGACGCTTCCTCAAATGTATAATTTAGGTGGGGGGGGAAAGGCTTTAATGCAATTGCTGGGCTGGAAGGTGTTGGGGGGTGACCGGATGTATCAGGCCTGTGTTTTGGGGGAGTGATGTGCCGTGGTAGCTCAAATTTGGGGGGGTTTGGGGCTGCCCTGGTGGGAACGGGGCACCGAAGGCCACCCCAGTTGTAGCCCCATGGTTGGGGGTCCCTGGGCCCCCTGCGGATGCAGAGATGTGGGGCCCTTGCCCAAGGACACCCGGACCCGGCTCTCCTGCTCCCCAGGCTGCGCTCAGCCACCAAACAGCCTTTTCCTCCCCTTTTATTTTAAAAACCCGTGAAATGAAGGGTTTGGGTCCCATTCCTGCTGCTCCGCGGTTGGAGCCCGAGGGCCTGGAGGAGCTGCCCGGCTTCGGGGCTTCGGGGCTCGGCCTTCGTGTGGGAACTGCTCCCTCCCTCCCGCCTTGACTCCCCATCGCATTTACATGGTGAGCTTCGTGCTGTTTTATACTTTACCGGTGCTTAATATCGAGGGCTTTGCTTCGGTTTGGCGTTTCACCAACTCAGAACTACCTTCTCCTGTGTTTTCTTTGGATAAAAAGGTGCAGAGATTCCTTTTTTTTCCCCCGTTGGATTAATAAATTTTTTTTTAAATCAGAAAATACAGAGAAGTGCAGATCAATCTGGCAGGCCCAGCGCGGGGGGGTGTTGGGAAGCGAGTGGTGTTTTGCAACCCGGTGTTTCCTGTGTCATTACGGGTGCTGTGGATGCGCTCCTGACTCACCCTGTCCCCCTCGCCTGGCCAGGCCGCTTCCTGCTGGGCCTCAGTTTCCCCACCTGTAAACCGGGGACTTTGCTACTTAGGCTCATGCCAAGGTATTTTTATGAATCAGATAATTTGCGTGCGGATGTACCGTGGGTTGCGTTGGCACCTAAGATCCTCGTGCTTGGGGCGGGGGGAGGAATATATTGATTTTTAGGCAGACAGCATCTCTGTGGCAGGGAGTAGAGGGCTTTGCTGCTTGAGACAGAGAGGTTGGAGCCATTGTTCCCAGTTTCGGGGATCAGAGGCCGGGTCTGGGAACCGGGGAAGCCGGGTGGGTGTTTGCCCCGGTGCCCCCTCCCAGCACACGGGGTCTGTTCGGGGCAGCTCACTTCGCTCTGGCTGTTCAGCCTTTGGAGAGAGGAGGTATTTGAAGTCAAATGGACCCGTTTCTGCCGTGTAGCACATCAGGAACTGGGACACGCTTGCAGAGCTGGACTGGGATCTGCTGGGCAGGCTCAGCCAGGCCCACCTGCCAGCGTGGGCCAGGTGCTGTCCGGCTCTGTTAAGCCCGGTCCTTGCCAAGGCTTGCGAGCCCTGGCCCAGCTCTGCGCTAATTCAGCTCTTCCCGAGCACCTGGGCTCTGTTTCTCCTCCTTCCCCAGTGAGGGTAGGAGGGAAGGTCCTCTCCTGCCGACGGGGCCGCGGAGGGGCCGCGCGAGCCGGTCGCTGGTTGGCAGCGCCGTGGCCGGTGCCTGCTCCACGGTGGGAAGTTTGCCCGTGCGATGCGACGCCCCCGAGCAGACGAGGCCTCCGTGACTCACCGCGCTTTTGTTTTCCTTCTTCTCTCGTAGCCTTTCGCGTCGAAGATGGCGGGAGGCGTGGACGGCCCCATAGGGATCCCCTTCCCCGACCACAGCAGCGACATCCTCAGCAGCTTGAACGAGCAGAGAAACAACGGGCTGTTGTGCGACGTGGTCATCCTGGTGGAAGGCCAGGAGTTCCCCACCCACCGCTCCGTCCTGGCCGCCTGCAGCCAGTACTTCAAGAAGCTCTTCACCTCAGGGTTAGTGGTGGACCAGCAAAACGTGTATGAGATAGACTTTGTGAGTGCGGACGCCTTGTCGGCCCTGCTGGAGTTCGCTTACACCGCGACCCTGACCGTCAGCACTTCGAACGTCAACGACATCCTCAACGCCGCCACACTGCTGGAGATCCCGGCGGTGCGGGATGTCTGCACGGATCTCCTGGACAGGAAGATTCTGGCCAAAAATGACCAGATGGATACAGTAGATCAAATTGATCAGAGGAACCATCTCAGAGCAAAAGAGTACCTGGAGTTCTTCCAGAGCAACCCTGTCAATGGCCACCAAGGCAGCTTTCCGTGGACCAACCCAGAGTTGAGAGACCTTCAGAGACTGAACTTCCGAGGCCCGGAGGAGGAGGAGGAGCCGGACTGCAATGGCGTAGAGTTCTACTCGCAAGCCCCGACAAGCGAAAGACCAAAGGCCAATGACTGTGATCCTGACAGCAACCAAGGCATGTGGCTGGACAGGGAGGAGGAGGAGGCGACGCCTGGCTCCTTGTTCTCACCCTCTCAGAACGGACATTACAGCGCCCGTAACTTGCCCACGCCGGGAGAAGAGGAGGGGACCCCGGGGGGGAATCTGGACCAGCAAGAAGCTGGTGACTCCCCCAGTTTCGCTCCTGCTGGAGCGGAGACGGAGGATGATGCGAGGGAGGTTGATGGCTTGGCCGCCAGCGCCTTGCTGCAGCAGATGATGAATTCCGTGGGGAGACAACAGCTCGGGGAGGACGACCGAAAGGACGACGATGGGGTCATGGATTATTACTTGAAATATTTCGGCAGTTCGAACGAGAGTGACACCTATCCGTCCTGGTCCCAGAAAGTGGAGAAGAAGATCAGGGCAAAAGCATTCCAGAAGTGCCCCATCTGCGAGAAGGTGATCCAGGGGGCCGGCAAGCTGCCGCGCCACATCCGCACCCACACCGGGGAGAAGCCCTACGAGTGCAATATCTGCCAAGTCCGATTCACCAGGTAAGGAGCGGGCGGATGCCGGAGGAGAGGGGATCGTCACACAAAACCGGCTCTCGGCTTTCCCCAGGGGCTGCTCCCGTGCGATTTTATCTTGCCTGCTCAGCTAGTTTCCATCTTAACAGGCGGGGTGGATGGGAAGGCCAGAGTTTCCCAGAGGGATGAGCAATTTGGGGGTCTGACCCTTGGGGTACCTCAAGGGGGCTGTCGGTATCCAGTGCCACAGCGCCCTGGTGTCCGAATTGCTGAGCTCTGCTGGAGGCCTGGCCAGCCCTGGCCTTCTGTGGAGGCCGAATAACGTGGTTGATGAAACGGAGCTGCAGCCCTTGGTATTTCCACCGTGGCCGAGGAGCTCGAGGTTGAGGCGAGTGTCGGAGAGCTGTTTAGGAACTGCTCCGTGGGGTGACTGAAGTGGCTGCAGTTGGGTTGGGAAGAGGCTGAACGCCACATTGCTCGTGTCCCCTCTCGGTGACCCGCGATGGGCACCCCGAGAAACATACAAACCCTGGCTGGTGCCTCCGCTCGGCTCCCTGGGGGCGTTCGCCTCGCCGCTGTTTCTAATCAGGGCTCCTCCGCTCCTTCCCTCGCTGAAGAAAGGGGATATTGTTTGGGTTCCCCCGGTTCGCTCCGGTCCGCGCGTCCCCCACCGCCTCTCTCGCCAGGCTCTGTGGCTCTGACGGCCCAGCCGGGGTGGGGGTCCCAGCCTGGCCCCCCGAGGCTGGGACACGGGCAGGGGTCCCGTCCTGCCCCCCGTCCCCAGCCAGCCCCACACGGGGAGCCGAGGAATGCGGATAAGGGTGGGGGCAGGATGGCAGCCCTACCCAGCACCCAGCACCCGGCCCTGCCCGCGCTCACCCCCCCGATCCGCCCGCTGCACCCGAGCGGTCCAAGGTCCTCGGCGCGTGTGGAAGCGGGCCCTGGTGGCCCTGGTGGCCATGGTGGCAGTGCCACCTCAGCGCTTCTCCCTCCCAGGGGTTTCGGATGGGCCCCGCTCTCCAGCACCGCAGAGACCGGGGCGGAAGCTCCGTCCTTACCCCAGCCCCTATAAACGAGGCTGCTCCGTAACGCACCGCTGCTGTTTTCCAGCCGAAATACATCCCTCCTCTTCTTGCTCCCCTGGTGTTCGGGTGCGGAGCAGCCGGGCCGGGAGCCGTGCTGGGCCTCGCTGTTTCCCCAGCACATCTCACCCCGCGGCCCCGGAGTCCCAGCTGCTCCCCAGCTCCCTCTGCCCATGTCCTGGTCCGGGGGGCAGCCCCCGGCTCCCCGCCCCCCCTTGTGTTCGGCAGGGCTGTCCGTGGGTCGATGTTGCCGTCCTCCCCCGTCCCCTGGGCTGTGCTCAGAGCCTTATCCCACAGGCCCCCGATGTAAAACAGGTGTCGGCCTGGCCGAGCGCTCCATTATCCCTGTTTTCCTCCCAGTTTTATTATTCTTTTGCGTTCCTTCTCCCTTCTCTCCTTCCCCATCCTCGTCCCGTGGGGTGACAGCGCATTTCTGGAAAATAAATTCAAAGCGGGTGGGTGGCAGTGGGCTGGGGACTCGGGACACAGAGCCCCTGCTGTGGGAGGTTTTGGGGGGCGGGAGGACGGGCCGGGGCTGGTTTGGGGTGTTTCTCTGCCCCCCCGGGCCGGGTGGGGACCGGAGCCGGTCAGTTAATGTGGGTTTTTGCTCGCTTTGCTTCCGGGTTCTGCTGCGTTCGCAGGGGGAGGAGCAGCGGTGCTGCCCTAATGGTCTTTTGAAAGAAAGGCAGAGTGATGGGTTTTCTTTTTTTTTAAAATAAAAATTATAAATATTTATGACGTTTTCTAAATTATAATAATTTATTTTTTAAAAGCTGTTTTGGTGTGCTGCCGTGCACCACCTTTTAAGCAAGGCCCACCGTCCCAGCCCCTTTGGGAGCTGCGTTAAGATGAGAAGTGGGCACGTCCTTCGTGTTCTGAATTTTGGGACGCTTTGGGCCCTCGTGCTGGCAGCATTCCCACTTTGGGGGGGTTCAGGAGCTGCCTTTTCTGTGCGGGGTTGCAGAGCCCTGATGTTTGACCCCTTACTGCTGCTCAGCCCTGTACCGGGTGGTGTTTGACCCCATATCAGGTGATGTTTGACCCTGCGCTGCTGCTCAGTCTTGTACTGGGTGATGCTCAGCGTCGTACGGATGCTCAGCCCTGTACCCAGTGATGTTTGACCCCATACGGATGCTCAGCCCTGTACCTGGTGATATTTGACCCCGTACAGATGCTCAGCCCCGTACCCAGTGATGTTTGAGCCTGTACGGATGCTAAGTCCCATACCTGGTGATATTTGACCCCATATAGATGCTCAGCCCCGTACCCGGTGATATTTGACCCTGTACGGATGCTCTGCCCCATACCCAGTGATATTTGAGCCTGTACGGATGCTCAGTCCTGTACCTGGTGATATTTGCCCCCGTACAGATGCTCAGCCCCGTACCCGGTGATATTTGACCCTGTACGCATGCTCAGCCCCATCCCCACCAACACTCAGCCCCATCCTGCTCCATGCTTGCCCCCATCGCATGGCTGGGAGCTGGAGCAGCCCCCGGTGTGACCGTGTTCCCGGTGTGACCGTGTTCCCTGTGTGATGATGTCCCCAGTGTGACAGTGTCCCCATGTGACGGTTCCCAGTGTCCCCAATGTGGCGGTTCCCAGTGTCCCCGTGTGACGGTGTCCCTGGTGTGACAGCGTTCCCGGTGTCCCCGTGTGACGGTTCCCGGTGTCCCTGTGTGGCGGTTCCCGGTGTCCCCGTGTGACGGTGTCCCCTCTCCCGGCAGGCAGGACAAGCTCAAGGTGCACATGCGGAAGCACACCGGGGAGAAGCCCTACCTGTGCCAGCAGTGCGGCGCCGCCTTCGCCCACAACTACGACTTGAAGAACCACATGCGCGTCCACACCGGCCTGCGGCCCTACCAGTGCGACAGCTGCTTCAAGACTTTCGTCCGCTCCGACCACTTGCACAGGCACCTTAAAAAAGATGGATGCAACGGGATCCCGTCGCGGAGGGGCCGGAAGCCCCGGGTGAGAGATGCCGGGGGTTTGCCCAGCACCCCGACGGGGAGCGCCGAGGATGGAAGTTTTCAAGCCGGGGGGGAGAGTCAAGAATCGGAGGACACCCCGCAGAGGAACGGCGAGGAGCAGCAGCACTTTGAGGAGAATTCAAATAATGAAGAGTCAGGATTGAATGTAGCAGGAGGGTCGGCTGAGGGTAACACGCAAGGACTCTCCTAAACCAAAAAGAAAAAAACAAAAAAAAAGAAAAAAAAGTGTCACAAAATCTAGTTAGTACTTTTCCTCCGATTTTTCTCTTTAAAGATGTTTCTCTCCCTTTTTAAAAAAAAAAAAAAAAGAAAAAAAGAATATATATATATATATAATGTTTCCAATCTTCCCATGGTAAGCAGGGCTCCCCCAGGATCCCTCAGTAGCCAAGGACCTTTTCTTGGAAAGGCGGATGCTTGGAAGCGCGGGGTGGGGACGGAAAGTGGCTCTGTGGCATGGAAAAGAGCTTCCATGTAAATCCAAAGCTTTATTTTGTGTCCAAACACACGTTAAAAAGAAAAAAAAAAAATATTTCAGAGAGAGATCTATTTAAGGAAAAAAAAAAGGAAAAAAATAGAAAAAAAAAAGTGGTAGGAGTGGAAGGGCTGTTTGGGGCGGGCGGTACGCGGTGCCTGGGGAGCGGGGCGGCCCCCCGTGCCCGGGGAAGGTATCTGGGTAGGGAAGGTATCGTTTTTTGGGGAAAAATCTCTGGTTTGGGGAAGGTGAAGCTCCGGGGCGGAGCTCCCGGCCGCTCCTCCCGGGGGGGCGGGGGGGCGGTTTTGGGGGGCCCGGGGGGCTGAGTCCTTCCCACCACCCCGGAAGCGCCAGGGGAGCCGGCGGCAGCGCTTGGTGTGGAAACTGCCCCAAATGGCCTAAAATTGCCTGAAAAACGACAGAAAAATCATGTGAGCGACAAGCGGGATTTGGCAGCGGGTGNAAACACAAAAAAAATAAACAAAAAAAAAATATATATATATATATATAGATGCTCTATGGCTCTAGAGGCGGGTATATAAGAGGATAAGAAAAGGCACCTTTCAGCTGGTCACCTGTTTTCTAAATGCACATTTTTAAATTTAAAAAAAGAAAAAAAGAGATTTTATGCCCTTTTATTTTCTAAGCACTTTTTAGATTCTCTTCTTTTTTTTTTTTCTTTTTTTTTAAATTTTATTTTTTTTCCTTTTGGTGTTTTTACTTTCAAAGCAAGAGCAGGTTTGGCCGAATGTATTTTGGAGAGGGAGTGAGAGGGGAGTGTGTGTGGGGGCGGGGGGAGAGACCGATGTTTTATTTAATGCAGAAAAAGCAATAAAAAAATTAAAAAAAAAATACATATGATAAAAAAAAAATAAAAAAAACAAACCACAAAGAAGTCTTAGCACTTTGCGATGGAACGGGTACTTTGAGATCACTTTATCTTAATTTAAAAAGCAAAAGCGAAACATGTTTACAAGTCGAAACCAACTTCTACCGAAAAAAAAAAAGAAATATTATTAAAAAAAAAAAAA
>VWYH01004937.1:0-10948 GCA_013399365.1 Pampusana beccarii
TTTTTAATTATTATTTTAATGTTCCTTCTATTGATGTTTTCCCTGAAGTTTATATATTTTCTTCTGAAAGAGCTCTGGTCAAGTTGGAAGCATCCTACCACTAATGGTACCTGGAACAGCTTTCTCAGTGATATCTCAAGCCAATTTAACTATTTGTCAAGACAAACTGGTCTCTTGTTGCTATGTCCCTCATTTTGGGGTGCAAGTATGCCTAGATTCCAGACTACATGAATTCTCTGAAGTAACCCCCACCTAAGACTCAGATAAATGAGAAATATACTTTTTATGGGTCAGTGGAAACCAAAATGACTCAAGTTATCAACCATAATCAATTCAGCACAATTCAGAGAAGAGAAACCTGATCTTGTAACTTCCATTTTGCCTGCTAATACACATTATGTAGTCTAAGCACACAAGAACTGAGGATATATCCATTCACTCTGAAAACTACAAAAAGACACACAAAAAAACCTAAAACACCACCAAAAAAAAAAAACCCTCACTTTAAAAATATTTTTTTCCTGTTCATATTACATTCATGAACTACCACTGATGTTACACTGAGAAACACTGAAAAGCAGTTTGATTCAAGTGATTGATTTCTAATGCATCACAGGTATTCCAGATTTTGACAGTGGTTTAATTTTTCACTATAACTACTTGTTTCAGTGCAAGTGAAAGGCTATAACCAACATCAGGATTCTGTATATAGCCTCATTCAACAAAAATAGTAGACAGTGCATGTTGCTGAGATAAAACAAAAGTTAAAATTCTCATATCAAAGTTTCCCACCTATATAAGTGTTCAATTATTGCAACACAATTGAGACCAACAGTAAAAAGCTGATCACAGAAGTTTACTACAGCACAAAACAGATTCTGTTTTCATCTACTGCAGTCTATAAATAGATGACATCACCCAAAATCTGCAGCAACTGCTTCTGCTTTGTACCTCTAACAGTTCTGCAAACAATGAGGACAGTCAGCTGCGAGGAGGTACTCTCCCTTCATAAAGCACAATGATGTTGAGCCACTGATAACAGCTCTTTGGATAAAGTCATTGTAAAAGTAGATTTGACACATTACAACTATATCCCCTGCAGGAACAAACAAAAGCATCACTTTCACTAGTCTTAACAGAAAAAGAGTTTTAAGTATGCCTACTCCAATCCAGGAGAGAAGGTACATTAAGTTTCTTGTTTTATTTCAATATCAACAAGAACAAACCAGACCCTCCTTGAAGCAAACACTTTTATGGAGTTTTCATTCAATTTTCAATGGCCACTGGTTAAAGCAAATCTAATGACGTCTTCATCTCATTGGATATAAGTACAAGTGGTCACCCTACATTTAACCAAATGCAGAGTAGGGATTACATTGACAACAGGGGGCAAAGGGAGGAAGGGATGAGAAATCTCTGTTGCATACACACCCCAAGCAACTGTGATGAGAGATTGACATTTTGAAGGGCAGTCCATAACATCAAACTAATTCAGTTTGTTATTTCCAGTGCAATGATTGATGGGCAGAGGGACAGAAACCAATAAAACAGCACTTTAAAAAAAATTTCCAGAATACACAAGTAGAAAGGACAGGGAGCAAAGAGCTCCTGAAGAGTAGGTCTGTGTGCAGATCACATTATTGGATTACAAGACAACACTCTTTAGCGATGGTAATAATATCCAGTATAGGCCTTTACATGCAGATATTAGATAGCATCTTCCTAGCAGGGACAAACAACAGGAGAAATTGATTCCTCAAATTGTGCCATTGTTTAATATGGCATAGTGGGTAATTAGACCTTCTGTTTCAGTACATATCAATCAATGGGAAGTTAAAGCAGAAGACAGCTCTTCCACAGACCCTCAGAAAAGCATGGCATCTCTTGCACTGTTGTTCCATATGGATTCACTGCATTAATATTAGACACCTGTAGTTTGGCAGATATCCTCATGTCATATCCCACTTTGTTCATTAAAGACACCACACTTGTTAAAAGCACATACTATTTGAACTGGTTAAGGATTTAAGGTTCTTAACTGTTAACGGACATCTCTATTCCTCCTTTAGGATCCTGACTCTGTATTTGGGACATAAGGTAATTTGTCATACATTTCACCCAGAAATAAGGGAAAACCCTATAAGGCTGAAGAAAGGCAGTGCACTAATGCACCAGTTTTTCAATCACTGAATCACCAGCCATACAAGTTTCCAATGAAGTTGAAGCTTATACACCATATACAACCCTCTAGAAATACAAGTTTCACAGGCAAGAGCATAAGAAAACTGAAAATTACTTACAGACATCTCCATGGTCAAGGCAGATCAGTGCAAGTTTTTCTTTTCCTTTGGCTAGATACTGACATGCCAAACAAGAGTATAGAAGATGCACCTATTCTAAATTAATATGTAACTGTTGCAGCAAATGGATAACCTTTTCAAAATTGACTGTTTCTAAAAAGAGAGTCCTGTCACAAGAGAAAAGCATCTGCAACCTACATCTAAGGCTGGCCTGACTTGCAACCTCAGCAAACAAGGGGATAGTCCAGGTTCTGTCGACTGTGAGAGCGGATGTGGGTTTTTTAGAGAGTAGTTCCTACTACTGACTGTTACCTAAGTTATTTAAAGATCATTTAAACAGAAAAGCAGAAACAAACAAAAAAAGAGTTTACATCTTTTCTTACTTCTCAAGATCAGCTTCACTAACCTAGAAGCTACAGTATCATCAAGAAAAGGGTGGTAAACTAGAAGGACCATCTCCCCCCTTCTTCAGATACAACAGAAACCAGACAGAAATTTGCATGATAAACCATAGCAGAAAATATAAATATGCTGTCCGACTCCTACATTCTAGGAAAAAAGAAAATATGATCCAGCATTCGTACCACTAGCGAGGGCTATAATAATCTCACAATGCAGTAATGAAACAAGTTCTAAATTTGAAGAGCAGAGCAACTGCTTTTAACTACTATTTTCCTATATCTAAAGTCTTGGATAACAAATACCTACCACTTCTGAAAGCTTAAAATAGTCAGATGGAAAGCATCTAGTAATTATTAACAAATTTAGCTACTTCAGCTTAATTAGCACAAGACTTCATACTACGAACAAATCAAATCTTTAACAGCAATCTTAGCACTAGCCAGAGCCACGTATGTGCATTAACTTTTCTAGTTAATTCTAGCACTTTAGAAGAAAGCTAATATTTCAGTGTAACCCTTCTTGAATGAGACTGCTAGCTAGAGAAAGTTGCTAGCTTCAACAACAAAATACCCTACATATTGTCTTCTTTTGGTAAAGATGTATTTAAAATGTATGTCTGGAACTCAGAGCAGTATGAGCTAATTAAAATGCTGCTCTATTTGTTGCAGTAATACTTCAATATATAACAAACTGACTCCAAAGTACCTGAATATTAATACTTCAGACTTGTCTCAGTTATGAGCTAGACAAACATTCCCAAAATGCTGCCAACATAAGAGTAAAACAGCTTTTGCCATTAATCAGAACATTCCCTTTTAAATCAAAAAATAACAGAATCTGTGCAGTTTCAAGCTTTTTCTTCTTATGCTGTTTGACCAAGAAAGATGGACAGGTAGCTGATCTTATATTATCAAGAAAAAAGTTCAATTCTGTTGACAATACCAGGACCTACTCCCAACACTGACACAAGAACTCCAATTATTTTATTGGAGAAAGCAATTTGTATCCTTTTGACAAATATTACTTAACTGGATTTTAATGCATTTAAATACACTACAGCAATTAAATAACCCCACTTAAAAAAAAAAAATCTATTCCAAAGAAAGCTATATAACTGTTACCTTTTCCTTGTTACAGCTCAGAAGAGAAATGGTACTATTTACTGATATTTATGTTTTTGGTTAGAAATTGGGTGAAATACAAATGCTTATGGAATTACTTTAACAAAGCAGACAAAAATCATTTATCAAGAAATCAAGTTGGACAAAAGTTTTAAAATGGAAAAACAAAAATCAGCTATCAGGTCAGACATCACTTGCCATTTCATACATTTGAATGCAAAATACATATGTACTGTACAAGAATAATGGGACCACTGTTAGACTACTACAGATTCATCAATTTTTCCTCTTATACTAGGGTCACCTCCATCATTCACTCTCACCACACATTTAATATTTTCCCAGCAAAACTCAGTACAGTATTGACAGAAAATACAGCCTTGTTAAATTAACCATTCCATCTACAACTCTTCCTGCCCTGCAGCAAGCAGGCTAAAAACTTGAACTCGACATGGGAGCCACTGCTTCAAATCCCAATTGCACCCTTGGTCCAAGCAGTTTAAGTACACAAGACCACCAACAGCCTTCTCCCACTCCCTACAAGATCTCTCCCATAATGTGGTTAAAACTGCTGAACTTTTCCAGTCATTGACATCCCTTTTTTCCACTAACATACCTCATTTCTCTCAACTAAGAGAGTCACATTCTGAGAATGCAAGTTCCCTGCAAATTCACTTAATTTAGAAGCTGCCAATTGTGGAATGGTTTGGGTTGGAAGGTACCTTCAAAGATTATTAGTTCCAACCCCTCTGCCACAGGCATGGACATTTTTACTAGATCAGGTTACTCAAAGTCCCATCCAACCTGGCTTTGAACACTTCCAATGATGGGGTATCCACAAGATTTTTTTCCTTAAGCCAAATCTAAATCTATACTCTTTCAGTTACTATGAATATGTAACACCTTGCTGTATTTAAACACGCCTTCTATTGTTAGAGAGTGCACATGAGATTAAGAGACGATCCTTCACATGCCCGACGTCAAATAAACATACCTGCTTTATAACCTTGCGAGTTGTAAAGTTTTATGACTTTATAGGTTGTAAAGTTGTTTCCACACGTTACTACTACTATCAGTAGACAACACTGAAGTAAATTCCACTTCCAGAAGTCATATCTTAAATGAGCAAGTTCTACTCATTTTAATTAAACGTGGAACTGGTGTATAACAGAGCATAAAGAGCTGGAAACAGTTTTAAAGTGAATACTTACACCTTAAATATTTCTTGAAAAGGCTTGTTAACTTCAAAGGAGACCAGAGCTGGTAGCAAAGATTAAGTTCTGCTCTTTAAAAACACATAGGAACAGAAGTATCATTACTGGCTATCAAAAAAAAAAACCCAACTCTGACATATGAAAACAGCAGCAGACAACTGAACAGGCTCAGCAACATGGTGGTACCCACACCAAATACACTTCTGGAATTTAATTCACTGGGAACACAGGAAGTTGTCTTGAGCAAGCTTATCTAGTGTAGAAAAGTAGAAATTTATCTTTGTGCAGAGAAGTCAAACTGAGATTGCTCTCAGCTATAGTGGATATATTACAAAACCAGAATATGATACGCAAATGAGCTGCCTGCTGTGTTGTATATTGGAAAACTTCAGTGGTCTACACCACCTGAAGGCAGCACACTCCAGTCCTGAGCAGAAACATCTTCCTTACCATCTCTTGATGTTGGGAGAAGTATCAAACTTTCAGGCCAGATCCAGCTGGTGAGACAAGAAAGGTGCAATCACCTTCAGTTTTGTTTCTGAGACTAAAACCACGAGCTTGCAAAAGCTAAGTTTAAAGGCTACATGTTTTCTCTCCCCCTATCCTTAGAATAAAGGTTTTGCCTAAAAGGTTTAAGTAAACCAATTGCAATGGCTATCTAAAGAATCACTGCCACTTTTGAATCACAGCTCTGTGTGTCAAAAAACCTGAAGTCATTAAGTAACAGTTCTATTAGATTGGTGCAAAAGTAATTGCGGTTTTTGCATTGTTGAAATTTGCCATTTGATATTGGAATACATTCTTAAATACATATGGTTATGTTATACATCATTTTAATGCACTTTTCTCACTTTATGGCTTTTGGTACCGACTTAACCCTTGCTGTTTATTTTATATTTATTATAAACTATGGAAATTATGTTAGACAAAAAGCAAATTTGAGCAATTTTTTATTTGAGTTCAAAATGGGTCATAAAGCAGTGGAGACAACTCACAACATCAACATCGCATTGGGCCCAGGAACTGCTAATGAACATACAGTGCAGTGGTGGTTCAAGAAGTTTCGCAACGGAGACAAGAGCCTTGAAGATGAGGAGCATAGTAGCCGGCCATCGGAAGTTGACAACAACCAACAGAGAGCAATCATCGAAGCTGATCCTCTTACAACTACACAAGAAGTTGCCGAACGGTCATTTGGCAATGGAAGCAAATTGGAAAGGTGAAAAAGCTCGACAAGTGGGTGCTTCATGAGCTGACCGAAAATAAAAAAATCATCCTTTTGAAGTGCCATCTTCTCTTATTCTACACAACAACGAACCATTTCTCAATCGGATTGTGATGTGCAACAAAAAGTGGATTGTATACAACAACCAGCGACAACCAGCTCAGTGCTTGGACCAAGAAGAACCTCCAAAGCACTTCCCAAAGCCAAACTTGCACCAAAAAAAGGTCATGGTCACTGTTTGGTGGTCTGCTGCCGGTCTGATCCACTACAGCTTTCTGAATTCTGGCAAAACCATTCCATCTGAGAAGGATGCTGATATACAGTTTAGTAGAAATTTACTGCATATACAGCAATGTATTGTGTAACTCGTTAACAGTTAGGAATGTATACAATGGGATCAGCTTAACTAACAGAGATAACAAGGAGCCTGCATCCTTGTTGGATGAGATAACAGGAGCCTCCAGCATGCAAGGAGAAGACAATCCATTTGTAACCAGGTCTGCAGTTTGGGCTTCAGCCAACTCAGCATACGAGACCAAAGGTTAAAAGTGCACAGTGAAGGAGGCCGCGAGCCTTCATCCAAAAGACCCGGGCCCCTGACCATCAGATGGCAGCGCGCGTGTGCCAAGAGGAGGAGCCCTATGATAATGAGTTCTGAGAAATTATTATAATAACCACTCCTATTCCTAGAACTAATCCAACCCCTATTCTGAATAGGTATGATGTGTTAACATAAAATAGCTACCTTTTGAAGCAAAAGGTGTGCAAGCTTTGGGAAGTGATTCCCTTGCACCCTGGCGCCAGAATAAACATATCTGCTTTACAACTCATCTCGAGTTGTAGAGTTTATTCCGCACATCAATGCTCAGCAAATCAATGAGATGCACTGAAAACTGCAACACCTGCAGCTGGCACTAGTCAACAGAAAGGGCCCAATTCTTCTCCACACCACCACCTGACTGCACATCGCACAACCAATGCTTCAAAAGTTGCATGAACTGGGTTACGAAGTTTTGCCTCATCTACCATATTCACCTGACCTCTCGCCAACCGACTACCACTTCTTCAAGCATCTCGACAACTTTTTGCAGGGAAAACACTTCCACAAACAGCAGGACGCAGAAAATGCTTTCCAAGAGTTCATCGAATCCCAAAGTTCGAATTTTTACGCTACAGGAATGAACAAACTCGTTTCTCGTTGGCAAAACTGTGTTGATTGTGATGGTTCCTATTTTGATTAATAAATATGTGTTTGAGCCTAGTTATAATGATTTAAAATTCACAGTCCAAAACCACAATTACTTTTGCATCAACCTAATACCATGGTACTGCAACCTAACACCATCCTGCTCATGGCCTTGAATAAATCGGTCCAACTCTGCTATGCTGCTACCACATGTACCATCTCAGCTCCATTCCCTTCTCCATAGCTAGTACAGTACTACACACATAGCTCTGTTCTGGATGGTGAAAAGGAGAGGAGAAGGCCAAAATAGGTTTTTTCCCCCCTCTTCCCTGAAAAATGCTGTTGCACAGCAGATATGCCAGGTGTGCAGGATCAGCCCTAGGAAGCCCACAGTTGCAGGAGTGCCTGCACAGGAGCAGAAAGTCCCAAGTTCCATGCTCCAAGGATGTTAAGGAAAGGAAGGCGAGTACCACCTCTTCCTCTTTTTACTTAACACCCTAGATCACAGTTGGAGTAAGATTCCCCCCACCAAGCTCACACAAAAACCTCTCAACCCCATAACAGGCTGAGATGCAGTATGCCTTCTATCAGTAGCACAGCCACTGAAGTTACGTCACCAGTCACAATTCTGTTATTCCTTAATTTTGCAATATTCGTCATCTAGGAATATCCAACTAAAACTGCTTAAATTTGACATGAATACTTTTTTTACTGAGTTGAGGATGGCAGCTATATTAGTTGCACAGCCAAGTGCTAGAGTCCACCTGCTTATGTCTATTCTAATGAGACAGCATCAATGTAATAAGATTTCTCTAAGACTACTTTTTACTTAAAAATTCCAAACAAGCCAAAAATAATGTGGGGAAAACACTTGATAAGGTGATTATTCATNAAACAGTTATTGAATTATACTAAATAGGTTCATAAAAGTGTTAAATGTTTTACTTCTAACAAGCACTGAGCTAAACAGAACACAAGGCATTATCAGAAAGTTCGAAACTACAAAGCTGAAGTATTCTTACACCAGTATGTACATCTGCATCTCCAATGCAGAGTAAGATATGATACTCTTCCCCATTCGAAAGCAGAAAAGCTAACTGAAAAAGAACCAGAAATAGGTATTAAGCATAAACAGAGATATAGAGGGCTACAACCCATAAAGTAAACAAGATTTTGGCTCTTCGGCCTGCAAGAAGATGCAACCAAAGAGTGAATACAGTAGAAACCTAAAGTCACAAGTGGCATAGTAAAGATGAGTACTACAGTTTTCACAACACAAGAGTCAGAAATTAACAAATTACCTGAAGGCAGGCTTGACAAAAAAAAACACACACAAACCCCCTAAACCAAAAGCAGATTGTTTGGTTCTTCACAGAAAATTTAATTACCTTGGGGAGGAACTTATTTCCAAATCCCACTTCCTCAGATTTCAACAGCAACCTGATCTTAGAAGGCAAGTTCATCAAGATTTATTAAGCAAAAATATATTCCCTTGACTCAGGCAGTCCCAAAACTACCAGAAAGCAGAAGAGCGTAGGGAAAGTAGTATCACCCTACTTGCCTCACCTCCCTCTGTTCCCTATGTCTAGCCCAGGACAGAGTGCCAGGACTCCATCTCTCTGAGCTGACCGTGCAGGTTCTTACCTCCATTTAAAAAAAAAGTAGCATTAAGATGCCGTAAAGGAGGAGCAAGGCTACACGCTAACGTAGATCCCCCAGGCTCGCTGCCCTCCACGGCCAGAGGAGCAGACCCTCAACCTGCGAGCCCCCCCTCCCCAGGAAGCCAGTAGCCCCACAACCGCCCTACCGACACTTCACATCTGCTGAATCACGACGGAGACATGGAGGATTCCTCACCCCGGACGAGGAAAAACGGCGACGAAGTTTGGCCCAGCGGAGGGCCCGGTGAGCGGCCAATTACGCCCCCTTGCCCAGGCCCCACTATAAGAGAGACAAGCACCAGTACCTCCACACCCTACTGGCCCGCTCGTTACCTGCGCGGTGCCTGGCGGCTCCGTCTGTCTCCCACGGTCACTACTCACCGCCCGCCCCTACAAAACCCACGCCACCACCTCCAGCCCCGCAACCAAGCGACACCATCTTGTCTACCTGCTCTCCACCTCACCTCCCCAGCAACGCGCTGGCGTCACGCCGCAAGGTCACCTGTCCCTGGCAGCCCAATCGGGAGATGATCACGATTACGTCACCTCAGCGGAGAAAGGGGCGGGGCAAGGAGCGCACCGCCTTTTTCCTCGCGGGGCGGAGCAGAGCTGATCTGATCTTTGGCTTTGCCCAAGAGCTCCTCTAGTATCTTCTGTCCTTTCCACCTGGGCACAGCAGTAGGCTTCCCCAGCGGCTGGATGAAGGTGGCGAGCCGGGCCCAGAGGGGGTATTTCGCCACATACGCCTTAAGCCCTTTTCTCTCAGCGGCTACGGCTGCATCGATGCCTGCCCTCGTCCCCTCAGGAGGGGCTATGGGCCTGCCCGGCGGGGCTGAGGGGGCCCTCCTGCCAGGATGCACCAAAGCACAGCTTTGGCAGAGAGTTTTCAGCCTTTTGAGAGGGCCTTGATCCAAAATGGAGAGGTTTTGTCCAAATGCAGGTGGCAATTGTGCATGTATGAGGGAGAATGTGGAAATGGGGATTAATCGTGGTAAATCTCAGCTGAAAACCACCAAACTAGAATTATCCCTTTTTATCTTCAGGGGAAGCTGGAAAGCTTATGAGGTTCTCTTATAGTATTTTTTTTTTCAATTTGGCTTTTCACAGCATCCTTGTCTGAGGTTTGTTAGATGAAAACACCAAAAAAATGGCATAAAAGAAATGCCTTCTTTATCAGGAAAATAGTATGTTTACTGATTTCATGTGACTTGAGGCATCAGAGCATTTGAAGTGGTCAGGAGCTGGCTTTTTTTGCGGTCTGCCTGCAGGTCATGTGTTTCTCTCTTCCCTTTTTCTTTGCAATGTCACCTGCAAAACAGCGATCATTGGGTTTGGGTTACTCTAATTTTTGCCTCTATAAGCATAAGAGAAAGTGAATATGAGTTATGTGGACGTAAAGAAAAGCACACATCCATCATCGGTTTTAAAACGGCATAATTAAATACAAATATTCTCTTTGCCCTTTAATTCCCCTGCAATAAGGGAGTTTCTTGATGGAATAGAACACTTCAAAGTTTGACTAAGCACCTTGTGTACCAAGCAACATGCACTGGACCCCCATAATTCACTTGGAGAAGACAGGTGATAAAGCCAAGCTGCCTGCTAGTTAAAAGGGTCTCTCTAAAGGAAACCTGGGATGAAGTTTTGCAAAGCAAAGCTGGAGCCAGGCATTAGCCCTTCCAGGCTGGCACAGTGGAAGGGGAGGAGGAGGCATTTTATGCTTGTCAGATTTTCCCACAGGAGAGGTGGAGAACTTAAAATATAAATTGTGCATGTTACAATCAACAGGAAACTCTTGCAGGCTGGCTCTCAGTGGATGATACTGACGTGCGGAAACAA
>VWYH01004938.1:0-41843 GCA_013399365.1 Pampusana beccarii
AAAACAAGTTACATAGGTTTTTAAACATACCACAGCAGCTCTATCAAGCAACATGTCTGAGTAAGTTGCTGAAGTATTAGAGCAGTTTATTATTCATGTACTATTTATGTTCTATGTGTTCTGAGTTGAATATTAGGAGGTTTTTTCCCTAGTTTTAAATGTTAACAGTTGCACCATTCTGCATGGAAAACCATACTCAACATGGCTGCTGTAGACTTAAGTGGTAGCTGGAACCACTCTTGGAGGGCTGCTTTACCATTTTTAATTGTACTTGGGTATAGGACTGTAGTGTTCTTGGGTGTATTGCATGGGCTGCATTATCTACAGCATTGTACAGTAACAACTCTAGAAAAGGCAGTATACTTCACTGATGCTTGTCTGGTAATATCACTTCTGTGTTATAATGGAAGGGTTTTTTGTGATGTATGAAACTTGTGTTTTTTATATAAACAAGTACAGTTTAGACTAGTGTTGTGGTAATGCCTGTTTTCATCTGTAAATAGTTACGTATGTACACAAGGCGCTACTCCTGAACTTCTGACTTTTGTTGCAGTATTCATTCTTAGTTTTTACTTCACTATTAAAAGAAACAGGTTTTTGCTTCTAACTTCCTTCGAGTTATTAGATACACAAACATGTACAGATAGTTCATATTTATGTATTGCACATAATCATGCTACCCAGCATCTATGCTGTATTGTATTATGTAAATAATAAAAATGTACAGAAGGAAATGCTTCCTTTTGTGGCAGTTCATTACTTTTAGTTATTGCTGTAATCAGAAGCTGACCATGTAGAGTTTGAGGTGCAAAGTTAGTACTAAGTTTTTATAGATGTCGTCTTTATGCTTAAGCCTGCCTATGTCCTTATTTCTTATTAGGATATACTAATGTCTTTTAAGATGACTTGCATGAGCAGCTGGATTACAGACAACTACTTGATGGCCCGACAAAAATGCCAGCAAACAACAGTGTGCTTAAAGGGAGCAAAGGAAAGGACTGGCAATGAACTTCAAAGGTTATTTTCTTTTGCCTAAAAAAATTATTTCCAATAGATCCGTTTTAATAGAGCCAGTACACTGACTACACCATTCTGTGCATATCTTCACCAGCAGAGGTGGGCAGTTATTGGCAGGGTCAGCATCCAAATACAGGTTAAATATGCCATGTTTATCCTTCTCCGTGAGAAGAAGGATGGAGCACAGAGCACGTGTTCCTTTGGAGGAAGACATCTTCACTGCAGGATAATGCATAAAAATTGCTTATATCAGAAATGATAATGTGCATCCCACCAGTCAGCTGATACTCAGGACAAGTTACTACTACAGCCGCTGTATGTACCACCAATAGTGGAAGATAGGCATGCTCTGGGACTTCATTTTCCAGTATGAATTTTATGACTTGGTCATGGAACTGCTTTAAAGCACCAAAATCATAGTTCTTCTACCTTTTGTATTAAAGTGAAATCAGTTGCTCCACTGCAGCATAAATGGTTTTTTTGGTTGGTTGGGTTTTTGGGGTTTTTTTGGTTTTTTGGGGGGACCTGAGAAGTCCCTGTAACTGTAATTTGAGGAGAAGGGGTCTGGTTTTGATACTGTCATGGCTAGAGTACTTTAGGACAGGTAGTAGTACTGATACTGGTAATTAAAGGTTATTGTGGTCTCAATTTCTCTGCTTTTTCACCTGAACGAAGATTGTACTTGGGAAGATGTGTTGAAATAATTGATCTCAGTAGGCCTGTGGCAGAAAGCATGGAATGAAAAATTCCTCATTGTCATGTAAAATCATGAATACTATTGTATGTGAATTGCCCACAAGTAGGGAATGAGCTCACACTCAAAAGTACTCAAAACTTGGTTCTTCTAATAACTTACATAGTGCCTATAATCTTTCAGGAGTCCTAGTTCTGCTGAGGCTTGCCAAACACTCAGAGGAGGGAAAAGTACTTTTTAAAGAGCAGGCACTGACAAAGGATGGAGGGCAGGCAGTATTATTTAAACTTAGGTGCAGATGCTGGTACATCTTCCTTGGCAAAGCGTAAGAATGTAGGTGCGTAGTCTTTCAGATCTTCCCGCTGCCCAACTTGCAGACTGGTATATATTCCTAAAAGAAATAGTTAGCTCCTATGGGACTGGCAGTCACAGTCAGTTTTAATAGAGTGGTATTAAAATGCTTTGAGGAAAGAGCCTGTCTTTTATAATGTCTAAACACAAGCCGTTCATAAAATTGCTGTCACTTGCTCTTTCAGTTTAAAGTGACAAACAACTCTGAATAATATACCCATCTTCCAAGAAAGAAAGATGATCACTTCACGTGACGCTGGTCCCACTTGGCTGTTAGACTGAGGTGTTCTTAACTTACACAGAAAACACCTTGTTCTGGGAAGAGCCTTCCTCTGTCCCAAATAAGTTTACCAGGTTATGGGAATGTTTTTCAGTTAAGGCACAAAAAGGAACATACAAATAAATGGGTAGATGAAAGCAGGTAGGTGACTAAAACTGTTTGGTAATCTTCAATCTGAAATGCTTGCCTAGCTATAGTGTTACAGCTGTGCAATACTATGTTCTGCAGGATTCTCTGCAAACTTACTGACAGCTGTTACTGTTAAATCTGAAATTTGGAGTATAGAGACAAGCTTCCTGTGGTGTTTCTAACCTGTTGCCATGAGGCTGATGACCTGCCAGATGGCTTTGTTGGTTGTGGTGCAAAAGGGTGCCATGGAGTTGAGAAGCCCTGACTACCTTCCTGGTACTTAGCCCTTTGGAAATGTGCTTTTGATCATTAGTTACTCGGACACGTGTTTTGGAAGGTCATTATTCACAAGTATAAGGACATATCTTAGGTGCTCGTATTTTCGTGTCTCCCAGCGTCAGTCTCTCAAAGGATACTTAATAAGGCTTTGACTTGTGCCTAGTGTATATAGTGACTCAAAAAATGTCAGTTTGTCAGCATTCTTAAGCAGCTCAACAACATCACCTGATTGTATATTTGAAGGAGAAAATTTCCAATAAGGAAATTGGCTTGTTTCAGGTATCCAGGTGTGTTAAATAGCAGTGATTCAGTAAGAAAAGGAACTTTGCTCTCTGTATAGATGTGTGATTTTATGTTTGTTTTATTAGTTTTGCAGCCAGCCAAACAATACAAATGCATTTTCTCACAAATGACCTATTACTGACTCCCTTGATGTTTTTTGTAATTAAACACCCAGGAAATTTGATGCACTGTGCTCTGATTCAGGGGATACAAAGGGCTCTGCAGGTACACCCCAAAGTACCTGGATTCCATTGCAATTAATACACAACAAACCCAAGCAGTTAGATGAGGAGAGCAGTTAGAAAACCTGAGCTGGAAAAAATGAGAGTGGCTACCTGTGGAAATGTTAAAACATAGCCCAGGAGAAAAGTTCTCTGTGTGAGTACAGTGAGGTTTAGTTATCACCACAGTGAAGTCAATATGTAACAGAAGAGAGTTTTAAACGCCATTTCACAGCCCTGAGTTACCCTTTAATCTACTGTAAACACTTAGCAGAACATTTTTCAGCCTTTAAATTGACCATTGCACTAGTAATTTAGTCATGGCCGAAGAAGAAATAGCATTTGTTTTTGGTTTTGTTTTCTTTTTGCTAGACTGAAGAAAATACAGAGACTGATTCTGCTTGAAAGGACATATCAGCACAAGGAAATGGAACCAAGGACCAGATTTCTGACTCATAAAGAATTCAATTCAGTGGAAGAAGCAAGTCTTGGTATGTGGGATGCAAAACAGCAGAGTTTCGGCAGCCTGCGATTGAAATTAAATGAGAATAGAGGTGTAAAACTGTTAAAGATGGCAGTACTGAAATAAACGCAAGGATCAACAGCTACAATGGCAACCCAAGACACTGGCTTGACTGCTTATTTGTGTAGATAACAAATCTGTACCATTATAAAGAAAAGTGTTGATTATTTGAAATGACTAGAGTCACAGCTTCCTGAAGAAGATGTGTCTCACTTTCGCCTTTTGTACTAGATGGTAAGATGTAGGTGACAGATTTTTTTTTTTTTAATGTCAATATCATTTTGGTGTCTGTTTCTCTCCACCAAGCTTGTGGTGAGTATTTTAACAGTATTGGAAGTTGGTTTTCTCATGTGAATGCTACTTTGGCTCAAGCCCTTAAGTAAGATATCTGTATCTTTACTAAGACTCCTTGTAGTCCTAGCTTTTTGTTTTCTCCCTGTATCCTCAAACAATTCACAGCACTTATTCCTTGGTAGTAATAAGTCTGGTTATCACAAACTGAAGTTTATTTATTATGGAGAGAAGATAAAGAATAAATATGATAATTGTATCTACTCTTGCAACAGAATACAGGCATACAGGGTAGACTGTATTGTATGATTAGTCCTGATCCAAGGCAGGTTAAATCTTGCACTTAACTGACTGTATGGGCATCTGAAAGGTCTGTAGGGTGAAGTGCCTTCCCCTCTACAGGCATTACACAGTCTGTGCCAAGCAAAGGCATTTCTAGAGCTCCCCCTCCTTCCGAGTTCACATTGGGATGCCTGTAATGTTAAATTACTACCATTGCAGCATGGTGCTATTTTGAATCCACACACAGGTGACTTCTCAATTATGTTACTGTGACTATGGAGCAAGTTCTTTGTTTTTTTCCTTTTGTTGTGTGTGTATTTTTTTAATACTTATAGAGGGGGGTGTGTGGATCGAGGAATCATATATGAAGTTCCTTCATCTTTTTCATTTTTCTACCAGTTAACATCCCATATTTCGAAGGGTTCAACTGAACATAAGCCTGATGTTTGCAATGTCATATAGTATAAAGTGACCACGTCTGTATAAGACCAGCCTGAATATCACAATAAGATGATCTTCCTTAGTGAGACAGGCCAGGGCCGTGTTTGCTAAATGAGCCAGCGAGGCTGTCTTGCTCATGAAAAAGGTTTAAATCCAAGGAAAGAGTTAGAGTCACTGACTGCGTGATAGCCAAATGTACTTACTCAAGATACCTTATCTTCATGCTGCTTCGCTTCCTAAGCTACTTTAAAATGCAGCTATGTCTGAATTGGCTTTAGTCTTCTCCATACCCACAACCAGTCAGCCTCACCATGATTTAGTGTGCTGCTAGGGAAAAATCCACAGTTTTAAAATGCTTTGAGTGTTATGTTGGGTTTTTGAGGTGGTTTTGGTAGGGCTGTGACACTGTTGATGGCAAGTCACTTTTAACCTGCTCTTCCTGGTTTAGGTGTTTTCAGGTTCTTCCTGTAGCTCTTTCTGATGGTACAGTCATGAAACCAATACAAATGGAGGCAACATGATCTAAAAGATAAACTGCAGCTATGATTCAGTGTGGGACCCAGCTCCCAGCAGAACATTTCTTTCAGCTTCATTTTCCCATTGCGACCTCAGTCCCTTTATCCAGTGTCTGAAAGGTGCCATTAAATGTTAGCCAGGCATATTTAGATACGTGTATTTAGACTTCTCTTTGTTGGTTGATTTTTCTTTTCAGATTCCATTGACAGTGGTCTTTACATCTAGTTAATGTATTTTGTTTTCTGAAAGTATTTTGTTACTGATGTTTACCAGCTTGTTGCTGTACTATTTTGTGAGAGAGGTGTTAGAAGCACAAGGTGTTTGCTGAGCTACTGAGTGGAAAACATGTAGGTGGAGAAATGCTCCCTAAAGCTCAGACCTTTCATCTTCAGAGACCCATTGTGCCCCTCTGTAATATTTTGCCTGGTTGGTGATTTTGCAACGTAGTGAGACGGGATGAAGTCCCACTGTGAATCTTCACTTGTAGTATTACCATGATTGTAGCACAGATCTGAGGAAAAGCAATTTAATTCACTGTTCCTCATTCCTGTTTATCTAGTCTTTACCACAGTGTATGTTTATATTGTTTGAAACCTACCCAACTTTCCTCATTTGCCGATGAGTATTTTCCTTGAGCAGACGACACTTTTACTGTAGATTTGATCAAAGTTTACTTTAGCAGGTCAGCAAGAAGTTGAGCACATGACAAATACGCCTTTAGTTCCCAAGGGAGCCTGTGAAACAGTTTGTGCACAGGACCATTTGACTTAATAATGCTTCTGGGAGACCAGGTCAGTCTAGGTTTAAACAGGATTAGGCTAAAGGAGATTTTCCTTAGTTATATTTTAAGTAGCATGGGATTTATGAGGGGAAAGTAGGTTTATGACCCTGGAAAAATCTTGATCCTTTCAGTCTGGTTGCATCTGAGCTGGTTCCTTTGGTTGCTATGCTGCACTCATCTGATGGGTAGTATTCATATGGATTTGTGTATTTCTAGTAGAAGCCCAACTTCTAACTGACCTTGTAGGACCTAAGACTTGGATGCTTTGCTGCCAGTTAAGTCACCACAACAGCTCATGGAAAGTTCACTGTGGTGTGGACTTGGTGTGAAGAGAAGGCAGGGACAGGTGAGACCACCACACGAGGTTTGCACAGGCTGCTGAAGAATTGCAGTTTCGGTCTCAATGACGAATCAGCTGGCAGCTTCAAGCATGTAGCTGTGACGCAAAGGTTGGCATTTGCCATCATGGCTTTAAGGTTTGCTGACTGAGTCTGAGCCCTTAACCTGTAGGTTGCAGAAATGTATTTATGTTTCATTTAAGGTGATATTTTTGCTCATGTTAGTAATTTAGTCTCTTACATGTAAACATCTGGCGATAAGTAAATTATCGATGTTGGGAATAGTTCACTGGATCCTCAGCAAGACTTTCTAAGCCGGAGTTTGGAAATCATATTATGTTAGGAAATGGCCTCGAGGTACAAGTTAATTTACTCAGCGTTTCAGTAAGCAGAAGTTGTTGTGTTTAATGGTTTGTCATCTGGTGAGGGTGAATCGCAGGTCAGCACAGGGTCATTTCTCAGTGTTGACGAGCCTTCAGTAAACAGAAGCATTTAACACTCCTCTGCAAATAACTGCTGGAGACCAAAGGTTGTATCCACGAAGGATTAGGACTTCTACAGCCCTCTTCCTCTTTGTTTCCCAGAGCCCTTAGTAAGGGTGGGTGATGGTTGCTCTCCCCAATGCACAGAGCCAAAGATGAAGTGCGGAAGGGGTCAGCAAAAACACAGCCCTGTGGTCCTGGCTCCAGCTGAGCCATAGCCATATTACCAGGCTATTGCCACCAGCTGCCTGACTCTCCTACAGCTCTAGTTTTTCACCCCTCTACCCTAACATGTGCACCTGCTCCCTGATGTGCTTTTGTCTAAAGGATCCAAGTTAAAAAGCCAGAAAGATGATGAGAGGACTGGGGAGTCTGCCATATGAGGAAAGGCTGAGAGAACTGGACTTGTTCAGCCTTGAGAAAAGAAGGCTTGTGGGAGACCTTATCACCATGTTCCAGTATCAAGGGTGGCTACAAAGAAGACAGAGACCCCGTTTTTAGAAGGAGTCACATGGAAAATATGAGGGGTAATGGGTACATGTTACACCTGGAGAGATTCCAACTGGACACAAGAGGAAAATTTTTCACCATGAGAATGATCAGCCTTTGAAATAATCTCCCCAGGGAAGTGGTAGCTTCCCCAACATTGGACACATTTAAGATCCAGCTGGACAGGTGGTAGGCCATCTTGTCTAAACTCTGTTTTTGCCAAGAAAGGCTGGACCAGATGATCCTTGCGTTCTCTTCTAACCTGCAATTCTATTTTATACAGTAGATCACCCAGGGGGTGAGTGAGTTACACTGCCAAGAGCAGAGGTACAACATCTGAGGCTGCCTCACACACAGACCAAACCCATCTTTCATTAAGAGAAGCACATCATCCATGTCCTAAACTGTCTCTGGCTGTGTGAAGCAGCAGTGACAGTGCCCAACTCCAAACTGAGTTCTCTTTGCTTCTGCAAGGATGCCTCTGCTGCATCCCTGCTTCCCCCAAGCTCTGGGATAGCAACACCTTCTCCCCCTCTCCAAGCACAGGGAGGGTCAGGGGATGTGCAGCAGCCTTTTGGTTGGGGCCAAGCAGGCATTACATAAGCTGCACTTCCATCATGCTGTGCTAGTGGGCAGAATCAGGTGAAGCCTAGACATAACCATTCCTGTTTTCACCTTACAGCGAACACTGCCCCAAAATCCACCCACCACCACCCTTTGCCCTCAACCAGGCTATTAAAAATCTTAAGTGGCTGGCACTTAGCTCAGGAAACAGCTGTCATACGCACGCTAAACAACAAAAGCAACAATCCCCTTACTCTCTTACACTTCTGCTCCAAACCTCAGTAAACGCCCTAACTTCGTAACTAGCTCCTGCAGCAACTTTGGCTGGCCTTTATTTTCCTTGTCCATTTCATTCCCCTCTCCTCCTGGTAGCATTTCAACAGTTTGAAGCAAACCTGTCTGCGACATTCTTAAAGCAGTTCGTATAATTTGAAAAGCTGCGGGGAAAGCGGGAGTGTTATTTTTTAACTAACTGAGGTAAAAAGTTATACCAATAACGTATCTTTGCAGAGGTTATTACTAATGGAGAAAGAAAGTTAATATATGCACAGCCTGCTTCTAAGTATAAGGAGCATGTTGGTTTGGGCTACAAATAGAGGGCTATTTTTAAAAAAAAGCTGACACAAGAATGTCGCTATTGACTGTAAGTCCTAAGCAGTCAGTGTAACTTCCTTTTTTTTTTTCTGCCTTTTTTAGAGTTATTTTGCTAGCATCAGCTAAGTTGCTGATTTCTGTTTACTTTTTTAACCAAATACAATTAAGTCAGGTGGAGTACAGGAAAAGGGATTGTATGAAATTCTGTGTTTTCCCAGACCTCGTCATTGTGTTTTTAAAAATTATTGTTCAAACACACCTCCTTGGTGCACAGCTCTATTCTAGATGAAAGCTGGATCTGAAAATCCCTGCCCCTCACTCTCCCAGCTGAGTTATCTGAGTGATGTGTGTAGAGAAGTGAAGCCTTGTGTTTTTCAGAGATCGGATGCACACTTTTGCTTTTTTCAAACCTTTCGTGCATGCAGGCTTGCAGCCACGAGCATAATGTATAGCTTTTTTGTTTCCTACTTCAAGAAAAGAGCTGTTCTCAGCCCACAGAGGTAGTAACTCAACCAGCCCAGTAGTCTGACTCAGCTTAAATAACCTGTGGCTAACCACAGCCTTCTCTGTGCCTCGGCTCCCCACTGATATGTCCCAAAGAGATTGCTGGGCAGGTCCTGGCACTTCGCAAAACCTGACCGAGGAACAGGGTGGCCAGGAGATCCTAGCAAAGTGTCCCAGCTGTCGTCTGAGCCCTGCCGTTGCCATCCCCATATGAGCGGGGGTCTCCGCTGCCATCCCACTCAACAGCCTGGTTTGGGCTGGCCGTGCCCCTCCAGCAGTCCTGGGCTGGCTGGCAGGGCTGTGGGAGCCCTAGCTGTACTTTCTGAGGTGCCACCCTCACCCCATCCTGTCCTGTCCCAGCAATGCCTCCTCCAGCCACAGCAAGCCTCTCCTTTCAGTGACTCAGCATCTGAATAACAGCCTTTCTTTTCCTCCCCCTGTGTATATACCAGGAATTTCAATATGAGGAAATTGCATTTAGAAGGAAATGCAACTAATAGAAACTAACTGGTGTCTTAAGATTCCACTTTCCCAAGGCTACAAGGTAAGGAAAAAGCTACCCCTTTTGCTTAGTTGAAGAGTTCATCAAGCACATCATCTAGTTCCTGAACAACATTACAGCGCCAAGGAAATATTTCAGGTTTGCGTGTTTATTTTATCTGCGCTCATAGCGCCAAGCTCCAGCACCATGAAACCATGACTGCTGAGCACCAGAGCTCAGAGGAGATTCAGGTACCCCAAAGGGCTATCCAAAAGGCAAGGTTATTCACAGTGCCCTAAGGGCTGTCTATGCCCCAACTCCACTGAGATGCTAGATGTGGAGTTTCAGCAGTGTGTGGATGCGGTCAGCTGTCAGACATTGCCCATACCAATCCATCCCCTGCCAGATGCAATGCGAAGGGTGTAAGGATTTATGCCCATCGTGCTGCTTCTGCTGGTCCCCAGAATGTTGAGACAAGTGACTTAAAGGTGGAGAAAATGCTTGGAGTTGGCCAGGAGGAGCTAAGCCTGCATAGGTGCAGGATAGCATCCCCTCCACCAGCATTGCTCCAGCACAAGCAATCGCACACCCAAGTGCCAGGGAAGATTGAATTTCCCCAAGGGATGCTGACCATGCTTTTACCTGTGCTCAGAAATAAGGCAAACATGTGCCACCCAAGCCCCCACAGATCCTTGCAGACTGCCGTATGGATTGTTCCAGCAAGGGAGTGTTGTGTGTCAGGTCCCCTTTTTTTATTTTCGAAGTGAAGTTTTTCCTTTAAAAGCAATAAAGATAGGATTTCTGCAATATGCAACTGCCCTTTATAGGACCTTTGCATTAATTTTTCCCATAACTGACCTGACTTGTAAGATTTTACAGTGAAGGTGTCTCTGGCTGCCCATGCAAACTGCAAAGGGAATAGCAAAAAAAAAAAAAAGNCTTATGATTTTGTAGAGGTTTGCAACTAGGAGTTTTATGTCATGTTTAGGTGATCAGACATGCAAGCAGTAATAAATAAAGCATTTGTTCTATTTTTATGATGATAGGGTAAAATGCTAAAACAGGGGTCTCGAAGTCCAGTGCACAAATATTTTAACCTCTGGTGTTGTGTTGAACTGCTATTTTAGCATTCAAAAGGCCGCAGTTCCCTAAAGGTGATGATCCTCTGCGCAGTAAATGGACCAAGCGAAATGCAGAGGGGAGTGAAGGAGCTGCTTGTGCCAGTGAGAGCCACCACATAAATCACGCTCGTACGTAGTTTTGTCTGATTATTAGTATGCATTTGTGTGGGAAGTGGAGGAATCAGCTTACTCAATTCCTCTTTGCAATCCATTAGCTCAGCCCCCATATTTTGAAGTTAAATATGTAGAGATCTAGTGAACTGTGTCACCATCTCAGCAAACCCGAAAGAGAGTTCAGTGCTTTTAGCACTAATATCACATATGCAATTAACACTTCAGAAGCCTGGCTAAATAACAGAACCACCCAAAGCAATTATTTAGGTGATATTAGTAACTAGGGTGTAGTGTTCTTTGCTGAACAGGCAAAAGTTCCCTTTACATGCATCTTTCTATGCTGTTGAGGCTGAAAGCAGTTAGTAAAACTCTGCCTACAGAAAGGTTTAATTCTCCCAAAGCAATGCAAACATTACAGAGGGGAGCAATATGATGCAATCTTTCACTGCTAATCAGAGCAGGTTGCTTAGACCTTTGCACGCAGGCAGTGGTGGCTTTTTTTCCTCCAGAGAGGGGCAGAGCTGGTGGGTGAATCCTCTAGGCCAAGGGAGATGTCCATTATTATACCCCCTCTGTTGGCAAAGAAGCAGCAGCATCCAGCTGGTTTTTCCTGGGCTCTGCCAAAGACAGAAAAAGACAGGAAAAGAAATGGGGGCATGCTGATTTTCTTGCCCTCCAGTGTAAAAGGATAAGTAAGTCATATTAAAGGTCTGCTGTGGTTATTACAAAGTAATTCTTGGTAATGTCTAGGGCCTTGGTTTTGTAACCTGCTTCCACAAGAGGTGTCCAGCTGAAACTTTCACAGTCTTTGCATCTATGAGAACGTAGGGGTTCCACAGGAATCTTACATTCAGACAACTGGTCACAAATGCTTATCCTTGCTATATACTAATATAAAGTGGTTCATCCATCTTTCCCACATTCATCACCACTTTATCTTAATGTTTACCTAATTGTACTTGGGTGACAACTTAGAAAACAAAACGTAATAGTTCTGAGCACTCATGTGATTAACAGAAGTGACTAGGAATAATGATCCGAAGAGATATTTTGCACTTTGTGCATCTATTTGCATTCAAGCTATTTTAACTTTGAGTTTGCTGGCGTTGGAGCTCAATTATGTCTGTAGCTTGATGCAGATTTTTAAACTGGACACAGAACATTACATTTTGGTAATGGTAACAGACTGGACATCAGCAGGAACTTGCAAAACACCTCTGGAAGGAGTTGTGAAGAGTTAACACCTCTGTCAGCTGTGGTGCCTGCTTCTCTCCTGTTCTTATTAGGAGGGTAAACTAACCATTGTAATTTTTGTATCCCTTTCCTCTTGGAAAGGGTCTCTGCTAAGAATTAGGTTTTATGTAAGTAAGGGCTTGGGGAAAGGAAGGAAACATTGTCCTGTTGCCTCTTTCCCCTTTCCATGCACTGGCACACAGCTACTGCTCTCTTCTTCATAGCAGCTCTCATCCTACACACCACATTTGTACGGAGGGGAAGAAACCATTGACATTTGAAACTGTTAGTCAGTCTTGGATCATGATACAGACATTAGCTGCACAATATTTTTTCTATAGTCTGGCCAGCCCTGAATCTGAAGCTGTCCTTCAGCAATGCCCAACTCAACGTGTCTATCAGCCTTGACATGGAGAGACCAGACATTTCCATAGCAGCAGGCAAATCCCAAGCTGTTTGGCCCTTGCACAACACGTACAAAATGTTCTGCAGCTTCTGAGTCTATGAAATGGTCTGTTTTGTTTGGGGGATGGATAGGTTAAGCTGTTACTCCATGCTTTCTGTGAAACCAGCCCAGTCTACTTCATGTGTAATTTGTTGTCCAGCCATAAGTTTTCTGTTGAACCAAACTGCAGAATAAATACATGAAAACGCCCCTTTGATAAATAAGAGTCAAAATTTTAAGAAGCACAAAACATTCCTACTTTTCCTTAAAACGAATTTCAAGGACAGTGATGTTAATGGAAAAGGTGGCACTATATTATTCACTGTAGCCCACAGCCTGGGAAGCAGTGATATGTTTAGGCAGCCAGTTCAAAACAAACAGAAGAAAAGGTTGTGCCAGCCACCACATAGTGAACAGGTCACTGTCACAACACATAGTGACAGCTCACAGTCACCAGATGTTACAGAGAGCAAAAGTGTACATGCTTCAGAAAGGGATTAGACAAACTAAGGAGCTAAACCAAACTGCCCTACTGTAATGTTACCTTTAAATTTGACTTCTCACCTGGAAGCAGGGAAGGCTACAAGGGAAGGCTCTTGCTGTGTCCAGCTGTCCTTCATGTCCACATTTATCAGCCTGACTAGAAACATGACAGTTGTGCTAGACAAACCTTTGGTCTAACCCAACTCAGACCCTTTTACGTCCTCACATACGGAAGAGCACAGATATCCCTGCAGGAGGGATGTGACAAGCAGTGTCTGGTGTGACATTGAGGACATATCCACTCTCTGCATGAAAAAAGTAACACTGTCAAACTCTGGGGTTCCTGAGCCCACTCCCCTTTGTTTTATATATATATACATATATATTTTTTCTTTTTTCCGGAACAATTATTTTAAATAAATGAGAAAGGGGTGTGTTTTTTTCATTCTGGAGACGGAAGGGCCAGGGTCATCAGTGTGACTGCTGAGGTCCTCTGAATTCACAGAGGTATTCTACAGAAGAGAGAGCTGTTCAAGCCTAGTTAGTCCTACAACAGCCTGATACGCTCAGCAGGATTTACTGATAGCATTTGCTAGGACAAAATCAATTCTGTTTGCAATGGGTGAAATGTTAATTTGTCTCTTCTGTATTTGTCTATATTTTTTGTTTTCATTCAGTTGCCTTTCAGTTAGTAGAGGCTGCTAGACAACCATTAGCTTGCAGCAGCTTTCTGCTGTTGACAGGCTAAGCTGGATTTAGTGGATACCCTAGAAGTGACACTTCATGAACTAATTTTAGGTGCAGCTGTTTTTCAGCTACCTGGAAAACTGATTGCTGACTGACACAGGGATACAGAAAACCTCTGCTCTCTGATTTCTCAGCTGAGCACTGACCTCACTTGGTTACTCAGAGATATGAACTATTTCACTTGAAGCCCATGCTGAGTACCTATTGACAATTGCGAAAATTATTATCAAAGAACATTTTACCTAAATGATGGTTAAATTCCACAGGAACTGATGAAATACTAGGAACAACACTTTTGCCAAAAGATATTTTTCCACCAGAAAAGGTTTCACATCAAATTTTACAAGCAGATGGATGCAGAATGTTGCAAGCAGGGCACTTGCCTGCCTGGCTCTTTTTTGCAGGGAAAAGCTGAGCTGATGTTGCTGTTTGTAAGGAAAAATAATTTCTCACCTTTGCTGTTTGTATTTAAGGTAACCAGGGTACGTGGCCACGTGTTTGGTGGGGAACTGATGGGTTTCTGCAGTTTCATCTCCCTGGAGGGTGCTTCCCCTGCACATTCACACCATTTCAGGTGACCCCAATGCCAGCCTGTGCCCAGGCAAGGGGTGGGAAGGTTGCCCTGGACACCACTGTCCTGATAGTTTACCTGCTGCCTCCATACCTGAGATCGCCCCTCAGTTTAATGATGTGATGATGAGGTAACACCATTTACTTTCCTGTGTTTCCCAAAGGTTTAGTTTGTTTTTGTTTTGGTTTTGTTTTTTTTTTTTCACTGTATTTTATGTCTTGCTCTTTCTGCACCACCAGTTGTGCCTAAATACTTCCATCTCTCACCGTACTTTACCATCCTCACTAGAGATAAAAGCCCCCCTGCCAGCATTAACAACAGATGCTCTTTACTCAAGCAGGGATTTAAAATGCTTCCGAAAGCATATATAAAATAAATTTTATCGTGATCTGTTCTTCTTTGACTTTTTCTTTCTTGTTTGGGGCTAAAAGGGAGTGCAAACGCCGGAAGATTACTATAAAAATAGCCCTTCTTGGACACCACAGTTGCAGCAAATAAAAGAACTAGAAAATCTGGCTGACCTTGCCTCCTACGAGGAAAACTAGGGTTCGTACTGGACTTGGTTTTCTTCCTTCAACTTCACCTTTATGGAGGGAGAAAGCAGTCCCTTCCCCACAGAGGGCACAGGGCTGTTATTTGGGCACTGGCCCACTGGAGACACCTTGTCAAAGAGATCTTCTGCCTGGTCGTATTTCCCTGCTCTTTACGGCTTGCATCGAAGTTCATTCTTGGTTTTCTTCTCAGAAATCCACTACATTAACTTTTTGGAAAGAGGCTAATTTGGGAGGGGATTATTGTTATCAGCCTCATGCTGCCGTGACCCTGTAAAGGACTTACTTGAGATCACAGGCCATCATTAAGCAGTCTTTCAAGGGAACAATAATCTAGAATAAGATTCCTTGAGGCTGCATTAAAGGTGAACTGCACTTACGATGTGTACAGGTGGGGAACAGGAGGAGGCAGAAAGGTAGAAATGGGTTTACCATTCCTTCTCCCATCCCATATGTCTTACTGCATGTTTCCTCTCTCATCACCTTAAAATTGTACCTGTTTTCTTCTCACACAGCACCTCACTCTTTGTGGGAAAAGGTTACCAAACCAATACCAGGCACTTTAAATTAAATCACATTTTTGCAGGAAAGACCTAGGAAACCATAAAAAGGGTCAGCTCCAAACACAAGCACAACTGAGTCTATAGCTACGTGCACCATAGGAGAGATCAGCCACAAAGCCTGACGCAGATCCTGCAGCCGCACATGTGTGATTACATTGGTGCCTGGCACACTCATGGGTTCAGTACACGCTCTGTGCTTTCCCAGGCTATAGCCTTCAGCACTGCAGCCCATGTAGCATCTGCCCTTCGGACAGTAACCATCAGGTAACTCCACAGATCCTAGAGGGTCCACATTAGTGTGGGTTTTTTTGTTGTTGTAGTACCGGCTTTAATTTAAATGCAATTTCATGGCCTAAACACCAAAGAACTGAGAATTTCTTTGGGCAAGCTGTGCCCTCTTCTCCAGTGCAGATCTCAACACTGCACAAAGGCTGGAGGACTGTTCGAAGAAGTATTACAACTGTCAGAAAGAGTAGCACCTAAGGCTCTCATACCTTCACCCACTCTGGATTTCAGCTATTACTCCAACTGTCTGTATGGGTCAGACATTTTTAATGGAAGGTTTATATGTTACTGGAGGCAAGAGCATTCAATGGCAGTAAGTGTGTAGGGCTGCCCATTGCTTGCAAGCAATTGCTTCTCTAGATGAAGCACTGTTCTTTGGAGGGGTAGAGATGCTCATGAAATCTGATGGCACATGATGGTATGAGGGAGACATTATCACAGGGCTGTGGCTTGCCATGGGGCTAGGAAGACTGTACATGCCCTGCAGCCCAGCCTCGAGAAAACACGTTCTAAGAGAAGAGGCAGAGGGGCTGTGCAGGAATAGAGAGCGAACAGCACAGGTTGGTGCCGTGATCCACTCGCAGCCTGGGCTGCTCCCACTGGTCCGAAACACCTCTGTAAGGTACAGCCTTGGAAATACAGTAAGGAAAAGCTGAAGAAAAAGAAAGGTTTGTTTCTTCATTTTTATTTTTTTTTCTCTCCTGCCCTTTCTGTAGTGGTTTAGCCCTAGCTGTCAGCTAAGTACCGTGTGGCCACTTACTCCTCCCACCCCTGGTGGGATGGGGAGAAGAATCAGAAAAAAAGGTAAAACTTGTGGCTTGGGATAAAAACAGTTCAACAGGACAGTAAAGGGAAGAGAAAACAGTAACAATAAAATAATATATAAAGTGAGGGATATACACTACAGTTGCTCACCACCCAGAAACTGATGCCCAGTTCACTCCTGAGCACTGATTCTCTCCCCTGGTCAGCTCCAACCTACTTTATATACCAAGCCTGATGTCATATGGTATCAAATACCCCTTTGGCTAGTTTGGGTCAGCTGTCCTGGCTGTGTTCCCTCCCAGCTTCCTGTGAAAATTAACTCTATCCCAGCCGAAAACCTGGACATTTTAATCATTTCTTATGTTCTTGCTTTCCTTTTTCTCTCCTATTTTCTTCCCTCTCCCCTGCAACTTTTCGAAGGGTTTTACAAAGCACAGGGAATATTATCAACCACTGTCCTTTTTAAAGAGAGAAAAAAACCTGAAGTGCAGGGGTTTATGAAGGTTGCTCATGCCATGTCTCATCTCACACTGCCTCACTTTGTCTCAGTCCTACATCAGCACCTACAGCCAGATGTGGCAGCTGCTGCAAGGCAGCAGCAGCTCCCAAACCAGGCAGAGGTGCAGCCAAGAGCTGTCTGTGCACATGAACTGCCTCGAGATGGCTTTTGTATAAGGAGAAGTGCAAGTATAGCAATTCAAACTTAATTTTATTAGTGTTCTTCACAATCTGAGATGGTGGTGGGGTGAAAATGCTTGAGATGGTGCTGAGGTAAGGATACCCTACTGGTGGGGGCACAAGTCCAGGAAATTTGAGCTCAGCTCCCTGCTCTTCAACAGGCCTCTGGTGAGAGTTTGGGCTGCTTGTGCAGGCTGGCTGGGCAATGGGGTATCCAAGTGACCTCCCAGACTGTTTGCCAAGAGTCCAGCACAGCACCGCGCTCGAGGGAACAAGCCCCTGTAGTAACAAGACAGCAAGCACTTAGCATGTGGATGGTGTTATGCTGCTCTTACCTACCCTGTCTGGAACAATTCTAACTCCAGTCACTCAAACCTGCTTTGTGTGTGTCCTGGCCTTCACTGATGCTTCCAGCCCCGCGAGTGGATATGTGATGAAGGCACAGCCTTGAGGGATGCCACAGCCATCCTTGTCTCAGAGCTTGGAGGAGTCAGAGCTGTGGATTGCAACAGTTCATTTCTTTATAGGTTTAGGCTTAAAAATCTGCAAACCACTCTTTCTATAGCAGCATCTTCAGCACACAGTTCAAACTCTCCTCTTTTCCCTCAATTATTCCTCAGAGCCTGTGAATCTTTGTATAACAATGCTGGAAATGCCCCCAACATATGCAGCCCCTCAGTGAGGGGAGGGAGGACTGCTCAGCACTGGCACTCATTTGGCACATCTGTTTGCTGTTTCACAAGCCATAAAAATATAACAATGGTGACTCCTCAAAAATAAAAGCTTAGAGAACAATTTTTGCAGCACTGAGTTAATACAATGAGAATTAGTGCTACCCAGAGCTAGCTGAAATAGATGTTCTGTTAGAATTATCAGAGGAGTTGAGTTTCCTACAGCTATGAACCTCTACCAGTGTGCTGGGAGGTTGAGATTTGTTTAAGTGGGGGCTGAGATTAAAATTTAGCTTCTGTTTTAATACTTCCAGGTTCTAAGAAACAAATGCCTTTTATATTTTGAAATGGTACCTCTAGGATAAAATATTAAAGAAGAGGGACCACTCATATTTCATCTGGATTTCATGGCTTTTCTGGCCATTTTTTTAGGTTAATTTCTAAAGGACGATTTTAATCAGAATTAGTGCAAGAATGCAGTCACAAACATTACTTTGGAAGGAAGATAGCTACTTACAGAGTACAAGCACAGGACAAGCAACTTTCTTCTTCCATTTTAAATATGCTCCTAGCTCATGAACGATAAACCTATTCATCTCAGTTATGAATGATTCAGTATCTGATACCAAATGAAGAGTCTTTCTGTTCTTCTCAAAGATGAAAATTACTCTGGTAATGTGCTCATGACTATTCCATGGCGCTTTTTTTTAAGTTTGCAAATTCTGTTTTTGTTTATGTACACTGTGCCTACATCAACTCATTGTAGTGAAACAGGCAATGGTAGCCTGAAATTTACTGGAAATATGCTCAAAGCATTTAAGATTTTCTGACCAGCTCACAAACCCTCTATACTGTAACAATTGTGCTCGTATCTGGGGTTTGTTAGGGAAGTTCCTCTTCGCTAGGTTTACCATAGCAGAGACCCAGGCATGGATTTCCAAAAACTATTCTAAAATATATTATTTGCTTGCAAGGTACAGAGTAGAGCAGCTTGGGCTGGGTGCCTTCTGAAGAGGGACCCTCGACAGAAGAAAAACTGGAGAATTATACCCCCACAGTCCAAGCCACCACCCTCCACACGTCACTCCAGGCCAACTGCAAAATCAGAGTTTGGGATGCCCCCATTTTTCATTGGACTTCTTAATTTGCACCAGGCAGGCCATCAGTCAAAGTCCTGACCTCCAGTTGCCATTTTGCACCTGCAGCTGGAGAAAAATATGTTCTTGGCAACAGCCAAAGCGTTCTTATCTTTTGTTTCTCGTTAGACACAGTTCTGTTCCTTTGCTTATCTCCAGGGAAGTAGCTCCCTTGCCATAGCTTGAAGACTCTGAGGCCTTTTTTATTTAACAAAGCAGAAAGTTTCGAAGGTTCACAGCCTGCAGAAGTTATGCTAAGCAAACTTCCTTATTCTAAGTTAATTTTATATAAGTAGTTTCTAAGCAAGTTCTCCAAGAAGCAGTATTCCAAGTAATTTAATAAACTAAGGCAGTTTATTCCCTAACAGGTTTATACTGCCTTAAACATGGAAGTCTCAACATAGTACTCCAGAAAAACGTTGCGAAAGCATTTCTTACTGCTGTTTTCCAAAATAAAATGTTAAAAGCGGAATTCCTATGGTGAAAGCCTGAATGGGCCCTTCTGTCAAGAACACTAACCTATAAAGAAGGTTTTTTTCACTTTTCTCCGTAGTCTGCGTTGTTTCTGCTGATAAGTTGATTGACAAAAATATAGAACAGCTTTGTTTCTTATTCACATAATTTTGCATAAGTTGATGACAACTTCCACGCAGTTCTCAAAACTTCAGCATACAACTCCTCAGTGTGTAATTAGTCATCCTATGGGAGTTTTTGTTTTAAGGAAATCCACTTCCGGTTAGTTTCAGAGCTTCTTACACTGGATACGTTTTTATGCCTAAGCTTTGAAAAGTAAGAAAGTGAAAAAAAAATCCACATTAAAGGAGACGTGACTCTGTGTGCTTGCTGCCAAGCACAAGAAGAAAGCATTTCAGGATTATCTACTTAGGCACAAAATAATAAAAAGTTTTCTGAAGCACTGATTTCGTTTTATCAAGCCAGCAAATCTGGTAAAAAAGATATATCAAAAGCTATAGGACTTTTCAATCTGGAAAAAAATACCCTAAAATAATGTTGTGCATACTAAGCAGAGTTTGCAAATCCCTCTCATAGGTGTGCCGGAGCTCCCCAGGGAACAATAACTTCTGTGCATCTCCAGCACTTGGCTGTGTACTATGATCTTCCCCATAAACCTTCAGTAATCAGCTTGCCACCTTTCTTTCTCTTCTCTAAAGTCAAACACAGAAAAAGCTGAGGGTTGCTGTTAACACAAGGCCTCTTTATTTTGTTTAAACAGTACGAGTTCCCATTTAACATGATCAAAACCAAGGAGAATGATCGATATCACATATGCCATTTTTCCTAATACATTGTTCTTCCTTGAAACTACACGAGTGCAACAGGAAGGATAAATTTAACAATGTTGACTCCAGTTAGGCATTTTTCACAAACAAACCAGAGCCTATGCACAACAGGTGCCGTGCAAACAAGACCAAGGGCCAGGATCAGAAAAGCTTACTCCAGTGAGATGTGAACCCTCCCTTGAGTAAAGAAGGCTCATCTTGAAGCAAGGGCTGCAATCTCCCTCAGCTAAGGAGCATATGCAACTGCTCTTTTAAAAGCTTCATCAGCAAAAGCTGCTAAAGGAACACACAACCCAGCTCTGAAGCCACAAGGACAGACAGAACACAGAGATCAAAGCCTTCAGTCATCACTAACACTGGTCCCTTCTACCGAAGACTTATCTTCAGGGAGATTTTGTACCTAAATGCACCTAGGCACACTGTTTTTGTCAGCTGCTCACAGTTTATGTCCTGGGCTTGGCTGGGTTTAATCGTTACCAGCTGACTCAAGTCATTAAACTGAATCACTGAGTTGAAGAGCTGTGCAAATATAATAACATCTACCTTATGGGACTAATCTTTTGAGTTGAAGCATTAGGCAGGCAGGTGTTAAGACTGCCTTTTAGCCTTCTCCTTCTCCCAGCTCTACTAATAACTACTAGTTATTTTCATGTAAAAACAAGGGTATGAGTGACCGCAAACTAAAGCCATAATTAAAGCGAATACACAATTCCAAGCCCTGACCAGGGGAGGAAGTGCAAGTCTAGGCATGACTGTTGCATTCACTTCTGCAGGAGTGACTGCCTCTGCAGAAGCCACAGGGGACCTCATCGGTCAAAGCACACTCTCATTTGGGACATTTTCCAAGAAAGTATTTCCACTGATATTTCCAGGAAACTGCCCTCCAAAAAAGCATTGCTCAGCCTTTCAAGAAAAACTAACAGTTCTATTAACTTGACAAAACAGGTTGGTTTTGATGTTGCTGATGTCCTTTTGGCTTCCCATGAATGGTTTTCACTGCTGTTGTTTTTGTACAGTGAGCCACGCAGATGTTATTTGCTGGCTTCTCTGTTGAGAGAAGCACAAGCTGTTGCACATAGAGTACAAGGCCTCAAAAAAACCCAACTTTAAGCCAAAGATCCTAGTACCTAGAAGTTCACTATTAGTTATATGCTTGTGTAATTTAAAATGTGCTGTGCCCTCTGCAGTGTGCTTAACTTCAAAACAATCTGATTTGTAATATAGCTTATTTTCAGTTACTCTAGCCACAGCAGGTGCACATCTTCCTGTGTCAGACTTAGTCATCACTGTGCCACCAGGCACATGACCAGGGATGACGTTTGGGGCATGCAGGAGCACAGATTCTTCCCTGGGGCTAGATTAGTTCAGTTTCTGTCCTGGCCGGTGCCAAATGTTTCATAGGACACGCGGAGATAACGCACAACGTGCCCTTGAGTCAGATTTCTTCTGGAGTTGTTACAGGTAATTCTGATTTACATATTGAAGTAGAGGTTGAAAAGTGTTATATTATTATGATCAGCTATGATATTTTAGGCATGTATTATTAAGCATGTAAGTAACTGCACTGGAAATCTGCTCAGTTCTTGGGCCTCAGTGACTTTCAGAAGGAATGAGGTCTGTGATTTAAGAGACCTCTGCCTGAAAACACATTTTCTTTTCTGAGCGTTTCCCACCTAAAACTTCATTGACATATTATCTTGTTTTTATGAGTTCCTCCGATCTAGCTTCTTTCTACTCTGCATTATTTTGTATTCTGGTACCACCCTTTTCAAACCGCTTTTTGAATTAATTTTTTCCCCAGTTCTTTCTCAAATTTTTAAGATCCCTTGGCTTTTTTTGAGATGCCTCCTACTTTCACACTATCATTTTAGAGAATACTTGATCACTGCTATACACAAGGCTGCAGATAAGGTAGCACCATTTATTCAAACAAATCCAGTACTTTAAAAGCTGTCTATCTTAACATCTGTTATGGATTGTCCCTGGAAATGTTTAAATCAATATTTTAAACAGCTTGACTGAGTAATGTTGTTAATATCTTCTCCTTTTAAGACTCTGGTATTCTTTGAAACAACTTGGGTTTGTTGCTTTTTTTTTTCAAGACTCACATATTCTTTTAAATGTATAATCAAAACCAGTTTCACTCTCTTTTGCTCATTAGAACAGCAGATATTTAGCAAGAACGACCACCTTCTGCTAATCTGCATTGTACAATCATGATTGATTTTTTTTTAAATCTGTTTATCTGTAAATATTTTTAAATGAAAACATTACTATTCATGTTTGCTTTCATAAAACCATTATAATTTTTCCATTCATGAGTGTATAATCAGGTACAGACATTTAAACTGGGTCATTTTAACATTTCTTAGTTTCTAACAGAAACTCCACTTACAAAAATGAAAATATTCAGTATAATGAACAAATAAACATTTTATCCCCTTCAAAGCTTTTTGATTGCACAAATAACACAGAATAAATATAAACATGAGGCCAAGGCAACATTTTAAAGTGCAGAATTCCACTTGCCACATATGAATAATTCAAATGATGCTGCATAATGCATAGGCGATACTTACTAGCATTTCATTAATAATCAAAACCTAAAGTGACACAATGAAATCAACATATAACAGTAATTCAAATACATTCCGTCTATAATAAATAAGTTCTCATCTGAACATAGAACGCGTTAAGCATATTGTCCCAATAAGCTAGATTTCCACAAAATACCGTTTTATTTTCTTTGATTGAATGGTGTGCTAACATTGAACCCAAAGACACATTAAGAAACAAAGATCTCATCCACAATCTGGCAAGAGAATTAATTGGCAGTGACATCTGGAAACAGTTGTGTGCACATTTCTCCAGAGGTTTTATCTTAAGTCAGGAGCAGTGTGTCAGTTTACACTGACTGAAAATTATCCCTTTCTTTTCTTTCCTTTCACTTATTCATATCTCCTTAGTGTTTGGCTGCCTGTTGTTGTTTGGAAGAGGAAAGAAGAGGAAAGGAGGTTGCTTTAAGTTGTCTTCAGCTACTAAGTTTTGTGACAATGAGGATGGAAGGGGAATAGTCCAAGTCCTGGCCTCCACTAACATTTTGGTTTGAGACAACAGTGCTGCTCTGAACTGAATTCTCAATCATCCTCCCTTCTTGAATCTTGGTTTAATATGCAGGGTGGCTGTGGTACACAAGGATTAAGCTTATTTTAGAGGAAACTATGCCAGGGGCTCAGCTGCATGCCAAATACACTCCAGCGTCTCAAAGAGACGTTAAGTACGCAAACCAATTATTCGACCTGCTTCAAACTGTACATACAGAAGGGTCATTTATCCAAGTAAGCAGACTATACGTAGTCTTAAGCTGCATATAGTGTAGATATATGAGCCTCAGCAGTAACTGCTTTCATCTACTGATCCTCCCCTCCTGCACCAAGTTATCTTGGCAATCTACACATAAGCAGAGTTCCAAGGACCAAAACTTGACAGTGCGATCCTCAGCGACTTCCCTAAAATCACTTCAGAGAAGCTGGGTTACTACATCCCCTGTATCTCCCAAAAACCTTAAAATTTCTGTGGGTAAGCCATTTTCCACTGAACAAACTTCGGGGACTGCCTCAGAGGATTCCACTTCAACATTTTTTTTCTGTCATTACAGTCTTTCTCTGTTCAATTCTATTTCAGTTGCTGCTGTTGAAAGTACCTCCTGGCTTACTTGTTGTATTAATACCTCCACTGGCTTCCTCTCACACCAAATTCAGGCTTCTTTCATTTATCCCCTAAGCACCTCAGCATTTAGCATAATGCTATCCATCTTGGTCATCCGCGGTCCTCCAGGTCTCAGGCACTGCCAGGTGGTGTGGGCAGCCCACAGCATTACCTGCAGACAGAGCTCCTCCACCAGCTGAGGTTCTTAAAGCGGATTCTCCTTTTCTAAGTCTGGGTAGTGCCTGAGCAGTAGACACTAGCAGAGGCAAAATCAGAAGGTTGAGTTCCTACCTTATTCCCAAATTTAAGAAGAATCAAATTGTTCGTGATGCAGCCAACACTCAGACACAAAGCTCATTGGGAGCAGTTTATCCTAGGGAGTCCCCTTGTAACTGGGCCAGCAGTATAGTGTTGGACTTGTTAAAGTTTTTCTAAATTCCCAGTTTGCAAATAAGCAACACCTCCTTCCCTGCGAATCTCTTAACAAGAAATGCTGAATCCCATTATTAACAACACTACAAAATAGTAGGGAAACTATGAAGTCAGAGACAGTTAAGACTACCACTAAAATAAAAGCATTGATTTAATTCATAGCTCCCGAAGCGAAATTGAGCACAAACACACATCACACACAAGGCTGTGTAATCTTTCTCTGCCCCGGAAAACATTCTTGTAGGAAAACCAAAGCTGAAAACCATGCAAATCTCTAAAAATAGTTTCAAACAGTAACTGGGAGGGTTAAAATGTGTCTCACAAATCTTTGGTTTTGGAAAGTGAAATTTGGTCAATTAAATTCATGTCAAAATTCATGAGGAAATATACTCCCTGAATCAGGAAACCAAGTTAAAAAGCTGAAGATCCTATTTGCCAAGCAAGTGTGCTATTATGTAGGTGACTGGGACACATGAGAAACAAAATGTTTAGGAAAACACCTTGATGGAATGTGGAAAGCCTAATCCTTAAGTCTTGACTCCTAAAGCCTTAGGAATCAATTGGACACAAAGGCTGTACTTTCAAAAATGTATAGCATAGTGCAGTACCCTGTGATGACACCTGAGCTGGCTCTCCATGACTGGTGTCTGCAAGCCAATAAATATCCTCTGCTCTTCAGCAGGGGTACTCAGCTCCAGAAAACAAAACAAAACAAAAAACCCACCCCACACTGAAAAGACAGTACTGCTCTAAGTGCCCAAGCTAGCCTTTATATTTATACTTGATGCTATACTGCCTCATGTATGCATAACCATAATGGTATGTAAGCTCTGAAAATACCCTTAAAATCAGAAAGCTATCAGCAACATTGGACCAAGCACGCTCTCAGAATTAGACAAGAAGTGAGACTTTGGTGCAGTGACCTCCCTTGTTTTGTGAACAAAGGGAAGTTCTGTGCCTTTATATCACCAGGCACTGTAATAAAAGTGTGAAACAAAGCTTAATGAAATCAAAGGAGTTTGAAGCAGGCCTTAAAACCATATTCAATGCATGTTTGTAGTAACTCAATACAATGTTGTCTCAATTGGTGCTGAAATTAAAGCTTACAACCTTTGTGTTGTGTTACAACCTTAAAAAGCAGGGAAATAGGCTTTTTAAGAATGGAAGTTGCACAGATTTTCAAAACCAAAAGGGCACATTTTTTTACCTGGAATTGTACAGAGCTAGAATTTTGGTTGTCACATTGAAAGACACAGTAGATCACTTTAAAGCTGAGCTGCTTTTTCTAGTGAGGATTTCCACCTCAAGTCAAAGGTGGTAATGGCCAGAAACAGCCCATTTCTCTTGGATTTTTTAAACCTACTCACTTCACTCATAGAAAGGAGAAGGTACATCATATCATCCTGTCTGAGCAGTCGGGAGCAAACGAGCTTGGGAAGGTTCTGCAGGAGTCTGACCTAGATGAAGTAGTGCTTCTAGTCCAGAAAATCCTCTTCATTTTTTTGCCATCGAGTAGCCTGCTCAGATATCTTAGTGCCTCCTTCTGATTTAACACAAGTTCCACTCAGCTGTGGTTCACCTGAAGGTAATTCAATTCAGTGGGTAGGGAACTGGTGGAAGATCAGGCTGACCACTTCTAGACTTAGAAGGAAAATCTGCAGAAATGCAGTTTCAGCTGACAACATTGTGGAACGATGAAGCCTTTCCACTTTCCCTGCCCATCTCCGGCTGACTAATGCCCGATTTCTGATTTGGTTCTTCCACCAGTTCTCTTCTGTCTGACTGCAAACAACAAATCTGAACTCTTTGATAAAAAGGACCCTTATTTATTCGTAAATACACACTTCTTCCATAATTTCTCTTAAAAAAAATAATGTTTTAAATGAGATAATTACTTTTAAAAAAGCACCTAAAGAAAACTGAAAAATGTTCTAAATGCCCCAAGTGTCACCAATTCCTCCATACTTGGTGATAGTATTACGGAAATTGCATTCTGCCCTGATATTAATTATCTGCAAAATCAATTTACTAGCACTGGCTTTCTTTAAATTCAGATGCATTACAGACAATGAGAGTCTCATTGCCCTTCGTAACACTTCCTACACTATTATTAAAAGTAACAGCAGGTGTCCTATTTAACTAAGGTATTTACCAAATCCCTTATCAATGCACACAGGCAATGTTTACAGATAAATTTAAATATTAACTTCCTCTAGAACTGTGACAATTCTGGTAAAGTAATTTTAGAAATATTTAAGAAAATTTCTAATGTTTGCAAATTTTGAAACATGAAACAAAAATTATGTGTCATTCCTGATGATCAGGCACTGTGTTTAAGCAACCTTTTCCAAATCAGATGCAGAAACATCAGCAGAGCATTCGCAAAAAGGAAATGGATTTATACTGAACTTGAAAAAGGAACCACTTGCTTTCCAGCCACATACACTTCAGAAATATTCCGATCGTCACCTGAAATGACATGGTCAAAACAGAGATTTGCATATAAATCTATGCACTGATGTAATTAATGAAAATCATGCAATTCACAAAAATCAGTTTTGGAATACATTATCTGCAGGGACCATTTCTAGGACTCAGGGAGTTTATTTGGAGATAAACAGTCAGGGCTACCACAAAGATCAGTGGATGTTGAAACTACCCATATTTTTTTTGGCTAAATGAACATAGGAACCTGCGGCTGCAATGGTATAATGGGATTTCTATATGCTTAGTAAACTTAAACCTTAGTAGATTCAAACCCTGAAAATATTATATCTGCACAGAAAATGCATAGTTGCACAATATCTGAACTAACTCAGGTATCAGGCAGCAGTAAAGCTGGGTTGCCTCATCCAGCTTCTCAAAAAGGCAAAAGCTTAAAGAGAGAGTGACCCAAAAGTGGCCAGAACACCAGTTACATTGACATAGCAACATAATGGGCAGCACAGCTTTGGTCCAGACGATGCCCTATCAAGAATATCTGTTCTCTTAGAGAGGTCAGATTGTTTGCTTCGGGTTTTTTTTTTGGCTTAAAGACCACTTTTCTTCATTTGGGAATGAAAAAAACACAACAGCAACCAGCCTGCAAAAGTCCTTCTGAGCTGTACTGGTTCTGAACTGGTGATTAGCACGTCAGTGTTACTTTACTCTGAAATATGATTTAGCTCATATTGTATATGAAGTTAGGTGTGATAATAAACTGGACAAACTTGGTGCATGTGGTCATGTTAAACTGACTATTTAACTATGCACCAAAGAACAAAAGTTAAACTACTTAACTCTTACTCAGCATTTATAAACAAATGTAAATAAACACATATTTAATGTAAATAGATATTAATAAATAAAGACCTTTATATTTATTTAAATGTAAATAAATATATTTAATTAACTTAAATGATTATATATTTACTTATTTATAAATTCATTTATTATTAACCTCCACATTAATTTAGACAACTTTTGATGTTTCAAACAAGATAATTTTACATGGGCTGAAAATCAGAACATACCTAGATATAGGAACTTCTGGAGAGTGTCCTGTAAAAAAATGGGAGAGAACTACATTCAGCCAGCAGTATCTGCTATCCCAGATCACACTTATAAGAAACTTGAAAGAACTGATAAAAATAGTTTTCCTGAATATTTCTACTAACAGTAAAATTGAAATTTAATTAGCACATTTCCTCACAAATAACTTTCACTAAGGAAGCTGTATGTCCCAGAAAGAAAACACTGCACAAGTTTGACAGTATAACTAAATATATGCCTAAAACACAATGCTTCACGTTCCTCTTTTTTAGAGTTCTCAAATTCATTTACTTACTGAAAAATGAGACAAAGCTGTAAACATATTTAAAGTCCTGGTAATTGATATCTTAGCTAAAATTTAAGACTTAAACTGGATTTTTTTTCTATAACTATTTGAATTAGGAAAAAGATTTTAAAATTAATGAATTTAATCTAATCCAGATCACTGAGGCTGAAACAGATTAAGGAACAATTACTTCACCACTTATTCCCCACATTTCTAAGTAAATGGTGACATTCAGAATAGAAACAGCACTAGGGTCTGGCCACATCAGTAACTTCAAGTAACTGTTATTCATTTCCTTTTTCAGTCATAGAAGGTTTTTATATGAGAAGGTGTGCCCATTGCATAATGCCAATTCTGCTTATATGTTTACATGAAAACTGTGCTTTCAACTCAGATTAGCTGTCTTGAGTTCTTGCTTAAGTTTAAAATAGCAGTGCAGTCAAGGCCTTTATCTAGGAATAGGCTGCCATTTTTGAGTTTTAACTCAAAATGTTAATTAAAAGTGAATTGCTTTTTCTTGGCTGGCATTTCTCACTTCAAATAGGTAACTCTAATTGTCTGCTTGGGCTAATAAAACACTCATTAAAAAAATGTAACATGCATTTTTGCTCATGGGCATATGGGACTGCCAATGAGGACAGCAAGATTCTGAAAAAAGCCCAACTGCTGAACCTCTTGGGTTGAAATACAGACAGCAGCGGTGTAGTACACCTGATTCCTATTACCAGAATAACTCTAAAGAGACTTATTCTGGCTATATCACAGACCTTATCCACATCATTTCCACATTTTTGAATCATTAATTCTGTTCTGATTACCTCAAAATCATCGGCAGAGAACAAGTCAAAAGGGCTGTCTGAAGCCTTTGTGTTGATTAGCAGCGCATCAAATTCTTTCCCAACCTCAAAGTTTCCAATCACATCGTCTAGCCCTAGAGCTGATGAAGAAAATAAGCTCACAAACAGATCTTCAAAACAAGCCTCTTTCCACCATGTGGAAGCACCTGGAAACTTACTTGAGATGTTCATAATAAAAAATACAAGACTCTATATGATTAACACGGAAAAACGTGAAAGCAAATTGAACAGTGAGTAGGTTAGCATCTGAGTTCTTAAACAACTTCTCCCTAAAAACATGTATATCTTGGTGAATTTCTGAAGTGCTTCTGTGAAGGGTAAAAGAAATCCCAAAAATAATTTGAACAGAACTTCACAATACATTAAACATGTTTAAACTCCTCCAAGTGGGGAAATACTTTTGACTGCCGACCACTTTCAACTAAAATGATCCCATATTCCTTCAGGTTTGTGAGCAGACTGCAATTTTAGGATTAAACACAAGAGGGTGATATGTGTTCAGGAGTCTCAGCAAACCAAATTATTGCAACAAAGAATTGCTCATTTAAATTCTTGCAAACCATACCTCTCCAGGCTACGGGAAGATCGTACAAGTAATTTATATTTTATTCTTGAAAGTCATTCAGTAAGAATCATACAGCTCAAAATCAGTATATAAAATAAACATATTACTAAGCAAACCTAAGAACCCAGATAAAACAAGCATGGGAGTAGTTGGGAAGGGAAGCTAGATATGAGTTCAGGATTTTTAGAAGTTTTCTTTTCTGTACCTCAGCTAATTTATTTTCACCTTTTATGAGAACAGTATATATCATGGGAAGAAAAAATCTCTCTGTTTTTGTCCCCTGCCCATTTTCTGTTTTCTCTGTTTCCCCATAACACCCTCCAGAAATTCAAATACAGTCCCAAGAAGATGTTTTTGATGATATTTTAGTTACATCTTTCAAACTTTCATTAATAATTCCCAATGGTGTTTTCTGACAACCACGAAAATGTTACATGGAAAAGACTGTAGCAGACAGTGTGTCCATTTCTGCTTACTAATGCAGTAATAATTTTTTACTTATGTGTGGTTTGCTCTCCGCTAAATAATGCAAGTTCCACTAAAATTTTGCTAATTGTGCAAATCAGAATGCAAATCATGACAAAGCACACCAGTGAATAAGAATAACAGATACACTATATGACTATATTTTGTAGATGCAACTGTGTCTTAAACAACCACAATGCACATCCTATTTAAACTTCATGCTTTTCTATGACTGAGAACTGATTTGCATGAAATTTTGATTTGCTGGAAAGACAGTAGAAAACTGCCTCACTGAGAGGTCAAAAAGCAGAAACAAAATCAGAAACAGATGACAAGCAGGATGTATGATTTTATAGTAATTGCATAGCCTTTCTTTCTAAGTGTTGGTTGCTGAGAAAGCTGTCTTTCCAATTGGTGTGATAAATACACAAGCATTAATGATAAATAAGTCTGAGGAATTTTGCAAAGAACATGTAAAACGCTGAAAAATCATTGATATTCTATTATTAAACTCTCAACATCAATATGAATGCTCTTCTCTAATGAGCCTTGTATGGGCACAAGAGACTGAAGGATGTCTCTGCCCAGGAGATACCATTTTAGACTTCACTCTAGCACCAGAATATCTGTGAATTCAGCCACCTTCTAAAGACAAGGAGACATAATACCTAAAAAGAGCTGTAGCTCTCTGTGCACATCCTAAATAAATTTCTTCTTACCTTGGCTTCCTCCTAGAGTGGCTAGTTGAAAAGCTTCTTCAAGAGTTAGTCCTGTTTCATTCACTTTATTGATCTGAAGGCTATTAGATGCTATCATCGTTTTCCTGATGGCATCAAGCATAGAAGCTGAATATCCACCAGCAACATCTGGAAGGGATCAGATTGTTAGAAACAACCTTTTGTGAACAAATCTCTGGGTTATATGAGCTTTAATTAAATGTTACGAAGTAGCAGATGTGGTAAACACAAAAAGTTTGCAGATAAGCGAAGTCTCTGAATGTATTATTCCTAATAAGGGTGCTCTCACATACAAAGTCAGGTAAATAGAGCACAACTCAGAATAACAGAAACCTGAAAATCTGTTGTTAAAGCCCTGATTACTCTCACAACAGTAACAAAACTTTCTTCATCTGTTCTTGGTTTTCTTTTTAAACACTTTGGGACCAGCTCTAGATGTCAGTACTCTAGAATTCACTACTCTAGAAGAAGTCAAAGAACAAAAATACAAGCAAACCAACCAACCGAACCAAACACCCAACCACAAAACAGGTCTATAAGTTGGAGACATGCTGACTTTCAAACATGAACAAGTAGGCATATTTTTGTATCTCCCAATGGTTTTCGAAAGAAATCATTTCTACAGCAGACTGCTAACCTGTGCCAAGGCCAAGCTTCACGTTGTGTTTCAGGACCTTTTTCACATTTAAGACACCAGTGCGCAACCTGGATTGGAATAATAAACATGTTATGTGTGATACACGCAGAGTAAGCTCAGGAAGAGAGGCACTGCAGAGCCATTTCATGACAAAGGCTCTCTGAATGATTGCAACAGATTTGGCTTATTAAACTGGGATGGAGAATTTGTGTTTATATATCTGAAAGATGGGGTTTGATTACTAAAAATAAAGGCAGGGTTTTTTTTTCAATTAATAACACACAGTTTTATAGTCATTTGTTGAAAATGAGCTCTCAGTATTCCTGTGAAAAAGTCCAAATATTTTGTAAAGTATATTCCAGGAGATGGAAGGTCATTTAAGGAGCTCCAGTAAGTCATCATAAACAAGATATTGTTTATGCCAAAGGAAAAAATGACTGTTAACATTTAGCACAGCGTACTAGCTGGATACCATACAGTATCTTATTTCTGCTTATTAGAAAGAAGACTGTATAGCCCATTGCCATTCCCAAAAACATATGCATATTTGGGGGGAAGGGAGATGGCCTGGATCTATCATTGATAAAACAGTCAAAAGAAGTAAAGTCTAAAAAAATAAATTTATACACATAAATATATAAGTATATGACTATGCTGAAAGATCACAAATTAGTCCAGAGCATACCATACAAAAGTGAAGCATGAACAGTCATGCTGAATTCGATGTGTCACTTCTGGTGGAATGGTGAATCATATAAATAGCCCTGTAACTGCAGGCTAGACTCAGGGTATTATGTGAACAGCGGCTTTATTTAATCGTACGCCTCTTTTTTTTCTTTGTTTTTTTTAACTTACGAAAAATTAGAATTGGGGCAATGTGAAATAGCAGCTCCACGAAGACTAAAAAGTTTCAGCTCTTCTTCAGAAAGATAACAAGCATGAGCCATCACCGTCTAAAGAAAAACAGAATCACCCATTTTACTGACTATTGCATTTACTTCAGTGCCTGTGATTTTTGCTGCGCTGCTTTTAATAGCCAAAAGGACACCTGTTATCATCACGGGAAATTAATGAACTTCTTGAATGAAGATCTTGAAATCAACAGGGGAGAAGCTCTCATTAACTTCAATATGCCTGACATACCACTCCCTCAGCTTTTCTTAATTTATTATTTTAAGATAGGATGCTGACTCTTGCAGTGACTGCTGTGATCTAAGAGCTACAAGGAACAAAAGCAAGAATTCCCCAGTTGCCTTAGTACTGTAGTAGCCTTATGATTTGTATTTTGTAGCTAACACAGAGATTAAGTACCGGGACTAGGAGTACATCAGATACAACGGAAGATGTATGCATTCTTGCCATGTTTCTCGTCTCTCCTGAGGTTTGCACCAGGTAGATATATAGCATCTGGAATATTCTTTAATTTAAATAATCTAATCGTTACGCAACTGACTTGTGACCTTTCTTGGCCTACACAGCTGACTTTAAAAGTGAGTTCACAGCAGTATACGCAAAACATAGAAGTATAGAATACTATCATTTAACAGGACATAAACCAAATAACTCTAGACAAATCTACTTTGAATTATGTCATATGCCAAATGTCCATTCACAGAGAAGAACAAGAGCTCTGTTAGGCCTTGCAATGTGCTGATAAAAATGAGAAAAGCACAGGGACTGTTTTCACTGAGCATTTCCTAATTGCACTGTACCATTGCAACCTCTACTCATAAATCTCAAATGCAACTAAAACTGCAGTGAGAATAGCCACATCTTAAGTCAAGGACATGCATATGGTACCTGCTGAACCATACCTCTGCTGATATGTACTTTTTTTTTAAAAAAAAAAAAAAGAAGGAAATATTTCAGCCACATCTCTGAAAAACTTACTTCTAAAACATCTAAAAAAAATAATATGGTGTCTTAGTTTTGGTGGCTGGGGAGAGGGGAATGTCCTCAGTTTTGTTATGCTTGTCTTTAGTAGAATGCTGCCTCAGATAACAAGGATCCTGGCAGCAGAAGGCAGCAGTAACCCTGATTTTCAGTGAACGTTTTCAGTGCTGTGCATATAAAAGTTTGACAGAATTAAGGCTAATGTTTTTGGAGTACTAATATTTTCTCTAGTACACCGATGCAACGAATCAGAGCACACGGGACTGTGCAAGACAACAAAAGTTAATACTGTGTGCATAGTTAAGTAGTCTATATTGATTTCTCAGGTTAAAAGGACTGTAAACAAGTAATTTACTGGGGGACATTTTCAAAGGCAGAAATGGGAGTTCAGTAGCTAATTCCCAAGGAGTTCCCAGCTGCCCCTTGTGCCTCCGAAAATTCTCTCCTAAAATTTCAAATCAGTTTGACTGACATTTAAGCACTCCGACTGTAGTTAGGCTGTTCATATTCACCCTTGCATGGGATCATGACTACCTAAACAAATTGTGCCCTGGTGCTCCAAGCTGTACTAAGTGTGAGCTGGTATCAGAATAGCTTGTATTTAACTCATCAGCAAAAAGCTTTAATGAACTTCATCTCTTCAGGCCACTATGCCTCTCAATTCTTGGTAAAATCAGCTGATGAGAGTGCTTTTGGAGAGCTGGAACATTAAAGTGTACCTGTCTGTATGTGAGGTTCACACAAAGAACAAAACAGGACAAGCACCTTTTCTGAAGGAAACTGCCAAAAATGAAGTTGGTCCTACCATAACACCATAGAACAAATCTTGAGGCAAAAACAGCGTGTAAGAACACTGAATAACTTTAGAAGAATTACCAGCTCCTACAACAGCAGCTTTACCTAGCCTCCTTCTGATCCCACTGCCTCAATTCTCTTTGGAACCCTTGGAAAATGGATCAGGGAGCATAAAACACTTCTATTGCTCATTTCCCCTCAATGCTTAGGAAAAGTTTGGCTTCTTTAAAGTTCCAATAACTTGACCAACACCTGTGCAACAGAAAATTAAAAAAAACATTTGCTTTCACCCAGATGTCATTGACCTTGACAAAATAGTGCAAACTTTTCAAGTAACTACAGATAACCATCAAATTCTCTACAGGGATAAATCTAAGCTATGCTGTGGAAGTTTTTATGCAGCTACCTTGCTAGTAAGCAGCTTGTTTTTATCATACAATTCAGTGTAATTTTGGTAGGCAGGAAACATGTTCTCCACAAGTTTGACTTCTTCTTCATTCTCACTTATGTGACTCTGCAATAAGAAAATATATAGCAATAAGTGCTTTAAATAGGATTAAAACTCACATCGCAACCTTCAGAGCAACCTATTGGTGTTAAACATATAAAGATAGAAACTAGTATTTATAAAAACCTGTAGTTAGATCTAGTCCTTGGGTTTCTCTTTTCATCAGAGAGGTCTCTGGGACACAAAAGAATAGCTCCATTTGTTCCTTTAAAAGTGGTATGAGATGGTTGGCTCAGATAGTCCATCCCAGTAGCTTGGTGACATAATGGCACACTTGGTGTTTGGCAAATGTTAAAATAATAAATAACACATATGAATGTGAGGTAGAAGGGAGAACCAGCCTACCACAGAGTAGACTCTGGGATCAGGGCAATACACAGGTGGTTGCTACCTTTATCCTCAGATGGGCTGGTCTCAAATAAAATATGACTCCTCCTATACACCATTAGAGCATATATTTTCAAAATGTCCACTTCTTAATGGCAACATATTCCTAATGTAGGATAGCTTTAAACAGTATATGTTTAGAACTGTGTAACCAAAAATGAAACTCCTCAAATTTTCAACAGGCCTGTAAGCTTTAAAATATTTCTGCTTTAAATACCCACTTCATGACACTGGAAATCCTACAGCCATGTTAGCAATGGTAAATAAGCCTCAAAGATGAGTAATTCTTTTAACTACTGAAATCTGCTCTGTACAGAAGCAGCAGAAAGCAGAGACAGACGTAACAACCTTGGGCTAGGGAAAGCAACTTTTAGCAACCCAAGGGCTGCTCTAACCAACGATATTGCGTGCTGGTCTCCTAGTGACCATGCGCTGGGGCTTGTTGAACTGTGCTTCCTTCCAGCTATGAGATTTCTCATTTCCTGGCAGGTCACAGTGCTCTTGCAGAGTGCCATTAATCATTTCAGAGGAATTTAGAAGACAGGCTCCCAGGTAAGAATGTGATTTAAGTGTTTTGCTGAAATTACGAAAACTACTGATCTGTATACAGCCTATCCAAATTATTTAACTTGTACACAGAACTCTCAGAGCTTACCTGCACAAGGAGATCATGAGCCTGCGCTAAATCACCAAGCGCACACAGCAAATCTTCAGTGCAGGAAGGGCCAAAGCGAGGGGTTATTACAGGTTGTACTCTCGGATACTGAAAATATTAAAAAGACATGATTGGGATTCTCCATCTATGTATCAGCAAACATAATTAAGACAAGCATTTACTCAACAGTTATATCTTGCCTCCGTTGGTTCTTGCTTACCGCATCTTTGCCAACACAAAATAAGCTGTATAGTAATTTCCTCATTTTTATTAGAAATTTCACCACACAAATAATCAAGGTTTTTTTATGAAAGCAGTTTTAATGAATCTTAGTAAATAAGTTATTTTTGTTAGAACTCTTTCATCGAGTTACTGAGATTTTACTAGACGTCAGGAGAAGCACTGGATTCTTTTTCATATTTGCTGATAACCCAATATGCATTAGGAGAAATAAATCACATTAATGACTGGACCTTTTTCTGAGTCCCACTTATGTGAATATTAAAGACATAACGGTGCAAAGCCGCAGAGTTCTGTAAAACCAAAGCCTTTTTCTTGTTCGATCTTCTCCACTCATGACAGCAACAAGCTGTCCCTATATTCCCTGGACAGAAGGATCAACAGTATCACTAGGTATCCTACAGTACGAAACAGCAGAGAAGACACCAAGACTAGAGCTACAGATGTTTACTTTACACCTTGCTCTTCTGGATTTAATTTTTATTAAAAAATAGAAGAGGGCATTGCAACTCCGCTTTCAGTCACAGGCAATATCTGTGCATGTGACACCACTGGAAGATGCTATACAACAACCTGGTTTGCAGTTACTTATACCATCTCGCAGATACAAGGAGGTCAGGACTTCTTCAGATAAGCTGATTTACTCTACTAATACATGTGATTTAAGTATTAAACGCTAGGCATCTGCTTTTAAATATTTTGAGACACAAATGTCAACAAATTAAGCCATTGGAAATACAACGCTGATAAGAAAAGTAGCCCTGCTGGTAATATTGGAGTGTAAACCTTTATTTTTCCTCAGGAGTGTAAACCTGAATTTCTTTACAAATGCACTTGAAGACATGTGTTGACACAAAATACTAATTTGGTAATGGTACTGTAAAAGTGCTCATTTCTGCTGGTGAGATCTTCTTTTACTGGACCATTTATATACCAGAGAGTGATCGACTGACTTCCACCTTTCTTTCACAGAATATTGTCATTTCTAGGAAGCCAAATATTTTAAAGTCAATAGAAAACACAGAGAGAACATTACTCTGCTGTGCCATGACCACACAAAACTGGACTTAGTCTGCTCCATTTCTCAACAACATGGCCAGCAGAACATTTTTTAGACTGATGTTACCTGTGTGCTACACAGAAATATGTATATTTATTCATTTGTCACTAAGCCAACAGAGTTTGTCAGCGGGGCTAACTATTTCATATATTCACACAGCATTTTCTGAATACAGAAGTGAATACAAAGGAGAATTCTACTTACTTTCTTTTCCAGTAGTTCTTTAACAAACCTGAAAAGGCATAGAAAAAATATGTTACAAATTAGTCATCTGTGTTAGGAATTATGAAAAATACAGAAAATATTTACTTAGATACTCTATTAAGCACCAGCTTTTCACAGAAAGTTGGGCCAGATCCTTAGATGAAATTTTCAAAAAGCAACACAATGAAGTCAGAATAGTTAGACAAAACTATGCTAGTTGTGAATCTGACTGTGAATATGCAGATTTTTTTTCATTTGCAATAATTAACAAATAATTAACATTAGACTCATGGTAATTGCGTGGAGTTCTCACTGAAAACCCAATACATGTTATATTAGCTTCATTGAAAATATAATTATAAACTACAGCTGCAACATCAGAGAAAAAAAAAGCTTGTATTTGTCCATCCATGAATTCAAATTACAGCATTAAATATATTTTATTATTTAAAATCCTATTTTTAAAAGATGCTGCAATATTTCATACATCACTTACAGCAGTTGCATACCTCATTCAATCAAAGCACCCTTGATTTTCTGGAAATGCTTATATTAATGTTAGTGTACAGATTGTCTGCCTCACGGAAAATAGAGTATAGATTTACTTGCTTTGTTTAATAAAAGAAACTACCTCAGGGACCTCTATAAAAAACCTCAAGCATTCAATATGAATAATGCAGATAAGCAAATAAAACTTCTTCTGACTTCGCAAGGAAGAAATTCTTTGAAAACTCATATGCACAGTTTATGCAAAGAATTTCTGAAAGCCAGTGTGAGAAGGGTTCTGGACAGGATCTCTGTGAATTTTTATGTCATAGTCTATATTCAGAAAAACCCATCGTTTTGGTCACAAGAAACACTGAATCAAATTTCATCAAAATTTGATCAAATTTCCATCTTCAGATGGCAAATAAAATAATCGTAGAGGCTAGATTCACAACACAGAAGCTGGTGCTAGATCACCACCTGGAAGTGAGAGATCTAAGCTGAACTTCTGCAATGACCAAAGGAGTTTGAGCTCACCGTTGCCTACCTTTGAGAGCGATAATGCAATGTAAATTAGGTGTCATCTGTCTGTCTCCCCTCTTATTGATTCACCTGATATAATAAAATATTCACTGGAGCAGAAACTGTTACACAAGTGTAACTCTCAGGTGATATTGGAAAGCCTCCAGATGGCTGTTCTCTTTCTTTTTCACATCCTTTGAATAGTGTCAGCACTGTTTCAAAACTGAAATACCTTGCTCAAAACAGCTTATACCTTGTTGGCTTATGTACTTCTCCATAAGGAAAGAAGATCAGGTTCAAACCACTGTCTTCTGTAGCAGAACAGATAAGAGCACAAGCCCTCTTCTTTCCAGGTGACTACAACTATTAGTAGCATACAACATATTGTAGATTTCAGTTTCCTAAATTTTGTTCAATTCTCTTTGCAGAAGAAGAGTAGATTCAAATTTTTAACCGGAATTTAGACTTAATATATGAAGCACTTGGAATTTTATATTCTTTCCATGCACACAACATAACTACTTCCATAGGTTAACTGTAAAGAACTGAAATCAGTGTAATACATTTTCTGACAGTGTGACACATTTCTTAGTTTTGTTGTGGTTGGGGGGGGTGTTGTTTTTTGTTTGTTTGTTTTTTAAAAATATTGCATTCTTAAAGGAAGAGCTTTTTCATCCCTCTGCTATTGTATTGCTGAGATTCAGGCCTGATTAGATAAGTACTCCTGATCCATGCTGACAAGCACACAGCTTTTATCCAAAGCAGGCACACATTTGTTATTAACACAATCACATGAAAAGGGAGTTGGAGGCACAGGGTAGGTATCTAAAATAAAGATATTTAGATCATTCTAAAGCTTTGAAAAATATCAGAACTGGAAGTTCTGCCACATTCAGGCCCATTCAGCAGAACTCACGCTGTATTATGAAAACTGGGGATTTATGTGAAGGAAAACAGATGTTAGTAGAGAACAACCAACTTATACTACATGTTTTAAAAGTATATGTAAACGTAAACATCATTAGAATCCCTGATCTTTTCTAACCTTTACTGGCGTTCTTCTAGCATGATTTGCAAAAATAAGGTAGCAACTTCATGCAAGTCTACAAGATGTTTATGTTACTCTTAGGTATTTTTTGGCATGATATTTGAAACATTTAAAACAAGTACAAGTATTTGAAACATTTGAACAAGTAAATAAACAGTCCCATGAGAAAAGCTGTATGTCTGCTTAAGCACTTTCTGAGCATGGATGCAAAAGACAAGGGAAAGCTAAGGAGGAAAACCCCTCCACCAAGTACATTGCCATTATTTGATTCTCCTCCACTCAGCTGCAAGTTGGAGTAATTTCACCAGTGCTTTGCTGTAGGAGAGGAGAACCACAGAATGTTTCAAATAGGGTGTATGAAAGCTGACTCCTACAAGTTGAATAAAGCTTTATCCTAAATGGGGGAAGGAACTAGCTCAGAAGTTAATAGTGGTGAAGGAACTGGTTGTCACAGCACCCTGACAGGTCACATCACCTCCACAGGCAGAGCTGTGAAGGGAAAAGAGAAGGCAGAAAACAGACAACAACACGCACATATCCTCTCCAAGCCCTAGAGCTGCAGCTTCTCCCTTTCCTTGCCAAAGACAGAGAAAAAACGCTGTGCAGAAACTGGGTATACAGCAATTTCCATAAATGTCGGAAACAATACTATTGGAAGAAAAAAACTGTTCCTAATAAATTTACACCTATAAGTTCTTAGTTTCACATTCACTTTTCAGATGTATGAAAAAGTCTTCTTTCTAAAGGTTGTTCCCTCAACTTAATCACCTTACCTTTCTGTCTCTTGGACAGAGTCAGAAGTAATCTCTTTGTATTGTGGCACACTGTCATTCATATCCATGCAGACTTTTCCAACAAATGCTCGTTGACCGAATTTATCTGTTGAGACGCATAAGAATATAGAACTCAGAATCACTGGTTATCAAAAACTGCTATCAAAGCCTGTACTGAAATCAAAATAGCAAATTACACCCCAGCCAGCTTCACTTGAGATGACCAGAATTTACGCTCTTTTCTTAGCTTTAATTTGGAACTATTGATGTGACTTTTAAGGCTAAAAAGGAAAGAGAAAAAACAAACAAAATCCAACATTTGAATAGGAGTTCTCCTCTTCCACATTAGTACCCAACTTTATAAAAATTATAATTGAGGACTAGATTACTGTAGTTTAACCATAAGCAGAATTCACATGGTAGCATGTAAAGAAGACTCCTGTGAAGTAGAGCACGAGAAACACAAGCACCAAAGTACAGTAACCGTGGTAGATTATTACCCTGAGCTGAGAAAAAGCATAAAAATCTCAGCAAATCATCTCTCCTTAAGAGAAATGAATGAGGTTCCAAAATGCTTCTCATGTTGGTTGGAGAAAATTACCAGAGCTATTTCTAGAGAAATATTTCTTGAGATTTATCACTGCTAGGACTCAGAACTCGTGTGTAAATCTTAAAAGGAATATAGATAATATTAAATTCTAAGCTTTTAAATGTGTTTCCTCATAAGATGTCTTTTGCCCATTTTTACTGTCTGAGATGTTGAACGCAATAGCTGCAAGTTTTAGGTTTTCCTACAAAATCAGAAAGACTAGGGAATTTTTAATGGAAACTGAGATCCTCATTAAATTACTGCGCTTTAGGAGCTGGCTGAGCCTTGAGAAATCCTGCCAGAATCACATCGCTTTCCAACAGCAGGCTCTTGTAATGGTGAACAGAAGGGAGGGACAAGATACTGACGCAAGTCCCACTGTTCAGATTTTGGAGGGTGTGTGGAGATTCTTGATGTTGGTTCTCAACTGAAACTTCAGAGCATCAGGAAATTAGCACACTGACCACACCTCTTGTCATTCAGCCCTTAATCCTCAAACAGCGAAAGGCTTGAAAGAGAAGAGACCTGCAGATGGAGGACAACTCCAGCAGACCTAATTCAGGCTTATCCAGCAGCTGATTTGGGAATGAAGAGACTAGAAGAAACAACTGCAGGAAAGAGGTGGAAGGGAACAAGTAACTAGGTAAGGGAACAAGTAACTAGGTAAGGGAACAAGTGTAACTAGGGTGGATTTTGGGGACATAGTACAACAGATACAGTGAATTAAAAAACAGATTAATAGAAAGACAGATCCCTAGCTCGCGTAAAACTCCCAAGCTCTCTTTTCTTCAACTAACACGGTCTCCACAATCTCTTTCAAGACACAGTCTGTTAGTCTTACCTATAATTTCGGCAAGAAGAAGAGAAGTATCTGTGTAAATTGTTGCAAAGTAGCAAGCTGTAGTCGTGCCGTTCTTTAGAGTTCGCCTCTATAAAAAGAAATCAGCTTTTACTGTCTGGAAAAAAAATAGCCAAGCTGCCAAAATGCAGAACAGGCAGTCTGATTTCAAACTGTGAGTACATTTAGTTATTGTGAAATTGTGCAGCAAAATGGGAAGGTAAAATATAGGTTTTTAATTTCATAATAGCTTTTTTAAGTCCGACTGTTAATAAATTTAAAATTTCCTTTTCCAAATCCATACAGGATTTTAACAATGGCTAAAACCACAGAAATCAGTCTGTATTTCCTTCACTCAAACTGGAAATAAATTCTGACTTGTGTCTAACTTGAATTATATTTACAAATATATATTAAAAAAAAA
>VWYH01004939.1:0-29153 GCA_013399365.1 Pampusana beccarii
ATAATTGTCCTAAAGAGTGCTTTGCTTTCTTCCATTCGATTCTGCAATTAAAAAAAGAGCAGTATTTTTTGTGGTCATGAAAATATTTTAAAAAACTTTTTTGAAAGAAATTAATGCAATTTCACTTTATTTGGCAAACAGACTCATTTCATGGTTTGCACCTTCCTACCAATATGTAAGGTACCAGTAATTAAATTAAATTAAATTAATAAGTAAGTAGTTAATTAAATATGCAAGCATTTTCCTTTTGCAAATTCAACCACTCAAGTGTAGGTATTCTTTAAAACACAGGTCATGAACATGGAAGCTGCAACAGGTACATTTGTGAAGTCCGAGTACACACAGTTATGACCAGACAACAAACTGGTGGGCATTGAAATGCACGTGATTCATGGTAGAGAGAAATACACTACAACAAAACATAATAACCAATTCAAGGTCTAAGAACATTATTTATTTTATAGGCCCTCCCTGAAGTTTGAACGCAGAGTTAGATAATTCTTAGAAAGAGATCAGCTTTAAAGTAGTTGCAAGCAAATTTCAAAGCTGAGAACACTTCCTCAACACCAAAGGCTTACGACAAAAAATCTTAAAAATCTGTAAATTGCTAGATTTGTCTCTAACATTGTTGGGTTATCTTTAATTGTTCAACTGCTCCTGAAAATCACTTTGCATTATAGCTGATATATGGGTGAAGCCTACAGTTCTATTTGTAACACCTTTTTGTCACTGTAAAATTGTTATGATTTGATACAGTTCTGAGAACTGTTAGGCTGACACAATGCCGTTACTGCGGAGTCAGAACATATTGAGTTCAAAACAAAGGAATTAACTTACTCTTTTTATTATTATTAGTTAAAGCTGCAGCACCCTGAAACAACATGTTTCACCATCAAATGGCGCTCCAGAGAACAACAGCAAGGTGAATCCTGCAGACTCTGCTGTTCTGAGCCATACAACAAACTATCAGGTAACTCAGTCTTACAACAAGTGTGTCTCTACTTGCATTAATTTGCATTTTAAAGAGATGAACATAAGCATGATGAATACGAACTTTAAAAAACCCCAAACAAACAACAACAACAAAAAACCCCAAAACAAACCCTAAAAAAATTCCATTTTGTAGCAGTTGCTGGTTTGGTCTCTTATGTCACCACAGAACCTTGAAGCAATTTATGAAACTTCACTGCATGCTGCAGCGGTAGGTGCACGCAAATAGCCAAATCCATAGATTGAGAAACTAAGGCAGAGAAGTAAAACCTTTGCTGTCCTGCAGTCAGTTCTTATGACTCACATTTCAACGGTGCCAGGATTTCATTCAGAAAGGAGAAAAACTGAAATGTCAACAGAGCTGAGCCTGAGGCCTATGTCCTTAGACAAGCTGCTAATGAGACCGTGTTTTCTTCTCAACATTATATATACAGTTGTTCTTTAAACAACGCAGACTTTCACCTTCACAGTTGATGAAATGAGAAAGCAATGTAATCTTACAAACTACTGTTTAAATGACAAATATTTACCTAAGCTCATTAACACCTGTTATTTTCTAATGTGGCACTCAGAAGGTGAAACGGTGCCATGACTCAATTAGCAGTCTTCTTCCACAGTACATTTATACACTATTGAAAACTTTTCCATAAGAAAAGTGCAGAGAAAACACAAAAGAAATTACTTGCGTATTGTGTGTTCCTTTTCACGAAAACCCTTCAAGAGGGCTGCAGTGTTTTCATCTAAAATGTTGATTTTTTTCCCATATACATAACACAGAATTGCAAATACAAAATCAATAAATCAGTTTGGATAAGTTTATGGCCATTCCTCCAGGAAAGCACAAGAAAACTGTGTTTCGCAAACACTGCTATTAGACCCAGAGCACATTTTCATTTTCTGTTTGAAAGGGATGCAAAACAAGATGAAGCAGAAAAGATATGCAGGCTAAAGCTACGCTGATATCATGCCTAAAACAATTTCTGGCATCCTATCAGCTAAAACATTAACTCTGTGAGTGCTGCATATAATAAAAACACCAGTAAACATACACGATAAATAATATTGTGTTTTCAATGTAAGAAGAGTATATCTTGTATTATATATTAATTATTAATTCTGTATAATACGATTGCATTCCACAGACTTAACTTTTTCCTATTATAAACGTCTCTCAAGTCCTTTCAGATTTGATTTCAGGCATATGATTTTAAACCTCTCCTTCACAAGATACCTACTAAGGTTTCCACTCAACAGACAGATGAGAGATTAAACAGGTTTCCATGATTTCAGAGATAGTTCAATTAATTCAAAACCAATCCGGGACGCCAAAAAAGCACCCTACTAAGAAAGCAGCGTAAAAGAGCTGTTTGGAAAAAACGTTATATTGAAGGAAATAATTACAGCCTTGAGAAATTTACAGAAGTGGTCAATATGTGCAGTCTAACACAACTGAAAGAAATGCTCAACTGCTTTAGAGAAAATGCATAGTTCAGGACGTCAGTAACTGGTGGCAATAAAACACTACCAGATTATCCCAGCCTTGTGCACTTCACTGTATTCATTAGTATAGCCGAGGCTTCATTTCATCCAGAAGCCACTTGCCTCCAAAACTCACCTAGTTAACTGTATTTCCAGGAAGAGCCGTGATAAATCTGAATCTGTCCCTGATTCTGGGAGAAAAGGCTTTAAAGAGGCAACAGCTTTAGGCTGTTGCCCTTCTTATTTTGCATTAAATTACCCCATCCTAAACAAAATTAACTGGAAGTCAGAAAATTGTGGGAAATTATAAAAGCCACTCATTTGCTTATGGTCAGGCTTAAGTCAAGATCTTGCTGTCAGACGCTCTGTTAGAAAAGGAGTAGGAAAGTATTATCATATGCTCTTCCATTTCCAAGTAGCTCTTCTCAAGAGGCAATCTTCTACATACTCTGCACTAAGATATTGGGATGCTTATATTTAGACAAGAAATTTGCCTTTATTTCACCAGGAACTACTCATTATAAAATTAGAAACAGTAATTTACAGTTTAGTTCCGAAATCAGACTATTCCTAATATCATAATACTGCTCCTGCCCAATACACATTCAGGGTCTGGTTATCTGTATGGCTTCTGAGTAAGGGCTTCATCTACCAGTAGTAAAAACTACAATTAGATGACAACAGTTACTATTATAATGTAAGAGAACATACAGAGCACGATGACGCACGTACAGTTTTTCTGCCACTGGAACACCCCTGAAATGGCAGCAGAGTATTGACTCTTAAATGTTGTCTGGATATGCATAAAGGCATATTGAGATCACCAGCCATTACTCCGATTTTTCTCCTTATGATATACAGATGTCAGCTTAAAATTCTGCCATCCTCCACACAACCTGACACAGTCACCCCTCCCATGTAAAACCACCATCCTGAAACACTGTATAAAATACACCAGACAAACTCCACAAGTGAATAGAAATTTGTTAACTATAAAAAGATCACATAATATTGGAGAAGATTATTCCAATTTCTTATTTAACATCAAGAAAAAATTCTGTACTTATTCACAAATCATGGGACTGTCCAGTTTCATGGCTAGAAAAATGTTTGTATGAAACATAAAAAAAAATAAAATGAAATTTTTTTCTACCATGTACCTCTTACTAGACAAAAGATTTTATGCTGACAAGTTTTTGTATGACAGTTGAATCTTCACACAAATGTAACTAGACATACAATCCATATTTACTCACATGTTTAGATAAATGCAAACTCTTACTCTTCCCCATTTTTAGTAGATTAGAAAGGAGTATACTTCCTTTTTTTTTTTTTAATCCTATATTTTCAGTTTTCATATTAAAATGATGAATTTCTATTTTTTATTTAGGTATAGAAATTCTCTTTTCTATCTGCTGCTCTGGACAAAATATGCCATTACTCTACAGAAACAATAGAACTGGTATAATTTGTATAATTTTTAAGTACCTGACTCTAAGAATTCAAATCCTGAGAAATACCTGAAGAACACTGAAATATTAATAGCATTCAAAAGCTGTATCAGCTGGTACCCACTGAAGGGAAAGCAGCATTTCCCAGCTAATAAACATAGTACTTTGCCATTAAAAAAACCAAGTACAATATGAATCCGAAACAACACAGAAACTGTAGTGTGGAGTTTCACCCATTATTGTCTTTAAGACTTTCTAGAGTGTCATCTAGTGGGCATACTGTAACTTACATATTGAGCGAAAATGTAGTAATTATTTTTTGTCTTAAAAGTTGTTATTTAAATAGTGTCTGTTAACAAAATAATGATTTCACAAATTTTGAGAGAATGAATTTTGTTGAAATTATGAGAGAGAAAGCGGTAAGGGGATAAACAAGATGCATTTTTCCAGTCAACAGCTTGCACTACATATATAACTACATTTATGCTGGTAACATGTTTATTTGAGCGAAAGGGCATTCAGAGATAATAATTATAGAAGATGAGGTACTGATGCAACAGTGCTTCGGGAAAAAAAAAAAACATTGGTTAATATTTCAGAAGTTGTTTAGTATCACAGTAATGGACTCTATTATTTTACATGACAGAAGCTTGTGCATGTGAATGGTTTTTGAGTGAAAGTCTATATCAATTAGGAATGTCTCCAGTCTCCAAATATTTCCAGCAATTACTTAAGCAGAACCACTGCGTGGCTGCACAGAAAGATCTACAGTGTATTCCTTGGCTAGAAATGTAATAGAGCTGCTACATCGAAGTTGGGAAATAACAGAAAAAATCAGGAAGCGGGAGGTAAGTGCAGAGTCCTTCACCATGTAAAAAACTATATACAGTACCAGAACTGGAGGCACTTCAGATTTCTGCCACCAGTATGAAGTCTAATCTTGCAGCAATACTGCTCTAAGTAACCATCCAAGAAAAAAAACGCAATGGTTGCAACAAAGGTTTTGATGAATAACTCAAACGCAGTAAGAAACAACTTCAAATATAGGGCTCAGGAACAATTACTTTATTTTTTTCACTGGTCTTGAATCTTTCTGCAAACTAGGCTGACAAAAAAAGCTGCTGGTAGAGGACTGGGAAGACGTCTTTGTAGATGAGAACTATACTTTTAAATCACCTGGGAGAAGAACTCTCACCTCTCGAATAACTGAAATCTGCAGCACTGCACTTGCAAATACATGGCAATCTTATCTACCCAGCAGAGGGACACATGACCAAATGACAGCTGAAATCCACCAAAAAGTGGGCCAAAAAGTGGCCAAAACACACGGTCCAAACAGTGCTGCAAATATAAATAAGTGCAAAATTAAATTATTTTTGATGAACTAACATAAATGCCAGAATAATCAGTTTTTCATGAATGCTGGCATATTTTTGAGAAAAATGGGTGAAAATAATTTAAAATTGTCATTGAAAAAGACCCTTCTCTGGTCAGTTTTGACACTGGTTATTGAAAAAATAAGTGGCAGTTGTCTTTGCCAGCAACTGCTGCCAACAGCAACATTTCCCAGCAGCATTTCTGGCAGTGTCTGCAAGCAGGTTCACAATCATTCAACCTCCCATGTTCATTAAGAACCACCCTCTGGCTCCTCTTCCTCATGCAAATGCTTCCCAGTACTGATTCTTTACATTCGAAAGGTTCTTTATCCACAAACAAAAAAAAATACATATGCATATATGTGTGAACAAGTATGAACAGATACAAAACACAGAGCAGCAAGGTTTGGCAGAGGTGGTTATTTTGTGTTATAAATGTGTTATTTTCTCTAGTTTCCAAATAATTAACGAGTTCTGGAGATTTTATTTCCCACGGAAATAAAATTGTTACATAATTATGAAGACCATTTGAGGATTTTAATTCTATCTGAGAGTTCATATTATCCCTCTGCTCTATGCTCAATTGTTCTGGACAGCTGAATGTTGATGAAGAAAACAGACAACTAATATTTATTCACGATGCAGAAAAAGAGAAGTGCTATAATACGAACATTGTTTTCTTTCAGCCTTCATGCTAAACCATGTAGGACTAGCCTGTGAATAAGGAACACAAAGTGCTGGAAGAGAAGTGGAAGCATGGACAGATGTGAACAGTAAGATAGCTCTGATAGTTCTGAAAAAACGAAATATCCACTTCAAATAACTGTCTTCAAAAAGACTGAAAGTATTCTGAACTCCATGGCCTCACGCTGTTTATTATTTTTGTCCCACACAAGAAGCAAGTGTGACTGGAACATTGTACCAATTAGTCGCCCATTAACAGATCACACTGATGAACACTATTCTAAGTTCCATCTAGGCTTTAGATACTCATCTATTTTGCAGATGTATTTTGTCCAGATTCAAAACATGAGCATGTATGCCTGCATCTACATACCACATACACAAATAAACGAGTTCACACTAAAAATACTTAGTGTAGGTTTCATCTCATTATTTTAATGTAATTTTAATATATTGAACTTTAACTGAATTATTTTTTCAACAAACCAAACAGTGTTGATCTTTTCTACTTGGGACAACCTAAGAATAATACAATTTTCCATCAATCAAAAAAACCAACATCCTTGCACAGTGCCTTTATTCTGTACCTAAAGCACAGGAACATCACAGAAAACCACCCTACAAAGTTCCTTCAGTTTCAATTTGCAGTTGTGGCCGAGGTACTGAAGCCTTAATTTTCTAAATATCCTGTTTTGCCTTCATATGTGCATTACTTCCGATAAAACGGCAAGACTGTTCTTCAGTGTAAATTAAGTACGGCGAAGGTAGCTACATTAATTCAGATAGCTACCACCAAACAAAGCAGGGTTCTTCAGAGTTTTAAAGAATGGCAGGAGCACAAAGATGCTCTTCAAAGGAACAAACAAATTTCGTTTGTCAAAGTACCGTTTTTCTGCTTGGAATCACAGAAGAATTCATATTGGAAGGGACCTGCGGAAGTCATCAGGTCCAACTCCTTGCTCCCAGCAGGACTTTGTCATTAGATCATGGTGCTCATGGCCATGTCCAGCCCAGCTCTGATCACTTCTCTCAGGATGGAGATCCTACTCCTCTAAGCAACCAGTTCTACTTCACTCACTCACACATAGTCATCATCTTTCAGCCCTTGTGATCTATGAACACCAAGTTTAACACAGTTTCACTGAGAGCCACTGCATTTACAAACTATTAAGTCACTAGACACTCTTAATGATCCCCTGGTGGTAACGTTTTGGACAAATCACTTTAAAGAACAACTTTTTTCCCAGATTCTTTAGCTCTACACTGCTTCCAAAAGGGACTCCAGCAGTCACACGTTCCTCCTTCCCTCCTCTCTGCTGTTCCACTTGTCTGAATAACCTCTTGAATTGGTGCAAGGCTTGTGCAATGGTTTTTGGAAACACTGCTCGAGTCACTTCCAGATCTACTGGTCTGCTCACATCTCAACATAAAAATGTTACGCTTTCCTACTGCTAGCACCATGCAAACATCTGCTACTGGTAAACGAGCCTGCTATTCTACATCTCAGAAACCTAGAAGACTTGATGGGTGGATCACAGCTGCACTTTGCTCCTAAGTAACAGGCACTGCTTTAAAAGACAACAGGATGCTGAACATAAAACGAGAGAGCATCAATTTACAGCAGCACAACTCTCAGCAGTGCCAGCAGCAGTCGGCACAGCGCTGCTACACCCCTGCACACTACACAGCAGCAACCAAACAGGCTTAGGCGAGTGCCTGGGGAACGCTTTCTGTCCAGAATGAGGAGAATAGTAACACATGCAAAAGTATTTGTCGGAATATTTGAAAGATGACTAGTGGAAAAAAGATTCAATCTGGTTATCGTATCAGGTCAGATGATGCAGGTCCCTACAGCAGACAAACCATATGGTTCCGTGCTGTAAAGAAGTGAAAGCCAGTGGGCAAACACAAGGCAAAAGAAGGACGCTGGGAAAATTACCTTTATGGCATTATTTTTGTGGATGTCTGTTGAAGAATATGGCACTTGTCAAGGTCACAGAAAAGACACCCTAGGTTATGGTTTAACGTGTTAAAGGGGGACACACAGGAACTCATAGCGTGAGGGCATGTGTTTAGGACTTCTTAAGCCAAGGTATCAGTTTTGCTATTGTTTTAAAAATTTGAAATACTTAAGCCGTTCCAGCCTGCTTCATACATTACAAACATTTTCAGCAAGAACTGAAATCTGGGATCAAACCTGTAAATAAATTAATTATAAGGAGGTGGTACTTTCTATAAAGCTTTAATGCACATCGGATGACAACCCTGAGGATTAAAGGGAAGGGAGGGAAATATTGGTTTAAGAGAAATTCAGTTACACATTATTATGTTAAACCAAACAATTTTGGCTGCAGCTAAACCAAATAATTTATTAAGACACAGCACAAGCTTTTTTTCTTTTTCTTTTATTTTTTTTAAGCTTTAAGAAACAAAGCTTTAAAAAAGCTTTAAAACAAAAGCTTTTTAAAAAATAACAAGAATCTCCTTTCCTGATTGAAAAGAACCAATAAGGGTTCTTAAAAAACATCTTAAAAGCATTGTAAATTACCTGTCTGGATAGAATATATATATGAATTCGACCTTAACAATAAAGTTGGTTCTATTTTCTTTGCTATTCAAGGTCAGTGAAAACCCAGCAAATAAACCCCCTATGACATAGAAGTTTTAAAAGTTTCATTAATGTAACTATTTTAACAAAGGAAGAGACACCTCAATGATCCTTTTATATGTGGTTTCATTCATTAATGAAAAGAAATTGCTCTACCAGTAAAACAATGAAAAAAACATTGTTTTCCTAAGGCATATAGATGCATATAAATGATATTTGTACATATATAGGATACACAGTACGTATTTATAACGCTGGGCATCAGTGAAATTCCTTACTCAGATGTCCAAGTAGAAGGAATACTGGTGGTAAATATCAGCCACATTTATCTCAATCCTGTTAAAACTTCACATTTTATAATTATATTCATCTTTTTTTTCAAAGCAAAATGTATCAGCTCTGACTAAAATAATCTAAACTGGCATCTCCCCCTGCATTTATCTTGTGTGACGGATGTTCAGAATACATATACTGATTTACTTCTAAAAATTATATTTTATCAATGAATACTTTATGCTGTCCAATGCCTCTATAGCTTTGCAGCCTCTGATGATACCTCAGGAAAGATAGTATTTGCTTTTTGATAGTTCAGAAAATTTCAAAATTTCACTTAGTCTATTAATCCAGTAATTCTGCTGACATGAGTAAATTGTATCTTGTCTTTTCTGTTTTTTTCTCTGTGAACACAGAAAAACAAAAGACCTCTACCTATAAAAAGCCCACGCTTTCATAACCACCACAGATCTATACAAGCTATATGAAATCATATATGCCTTAAAACTTTTAGTGCACTAACGTGGAAGTAAAATATGTACAAGCATCAATAAACACCGTCCTTCATTTTGGTACTTCCAAGTATTTAACAAGCTCTGCAAACATAACGAAAACCTCTTTATCATGAAACCAGATTTTACAGGTGTACTGTGATGTCTCTGGTCCTTCCATAACAACAAGTGGTTATTGGTTCTCTTATAAAGCTGGATATTGTTTTCATACTTATTATATGGAGATCCTGAGATTTTTTATGTTTAAAAGAGCTTAAATGCAGCATATCCTGGAATATGGATTAACACACTTCATCCAGAAAAAATCCTTTATTTACGAAAAGAAGTTGATCTTAAAAACATAAAAGTTCTAAACTGCTTTTTGATAAAACTGCAAATTTCTGCAGATCTACTGGTATAATTCAGAGCAAAAGCCTGTCCTAGAGGACTTAATACATCATAAATCAATTTACCAGAGAGATTATTCCTTCATTTTTTATCTCATCCCTGATTGTCAGATTTTCTTAAAAAGTGAAAAGGTCAAACATCTGCTAATTCAACTTACAGCATGTTGTCCTTCATCACATCATATCAGACGGAGGGACAACTACTTAATTTACAGCACTATTGACGTAGTTAGTATATTAGGTCCTCTGGATCAAATTTTTTCCTCATTTCCACCCATGAATCTAAACAGACTTTTATTAAGGGCAGAATGTGGAACAGTTTGTTCTATATATTTAACAAGAGAAAGGCAGTTCAAAACTGAGTATCATCTGAAATTTATGAAAGATACATTTAAATATATTGTCCTTACCAACTCTCATTTTGTATTTCTGCACCAAAATCACATGCTTAGTCATGTAAAAGCTAAACACATACTTCAGACAGGAGAGATGATGTTGTTTCTAAGGATTGCCTGTTAGAGGAATCATAGCTAAAATACAGTTGCAGCCATGCGTGCTCTTCTTTGAGACTGAAGCCCCCAACTCTTTAGCCGCAGATCTTTGCCATGGGATTGCAATTCCACGGATGTATCATTTAAGAGTCATCCTACACGGGACTCCGAACAACAGGCAGTCTGAGCACTTGTCTTATTTTCTATGTATCATGTCCTCTTACGGAGAAGTTTTAAAGTATTCCTCAGAACTTTTAATACTTAATTCCTCCAAGGGCATGAAGACAGAAACAGTTCCCAGCTCAATCCCATGTGCAGCCAGCGAGTAAAAGCCCTTGAGAGGCACTAGAAAGGCTTCTGCACTTAGTATAGTCTCATCTGATTTAGAATCCAAATGAATTTATCTTGCATAAGCTATACAAGGGAAGAAATGGATTTACAACTGAGATTCTATCACAAACTACATTTTGAAATACAAATTGAGACTCTTACAGGGCTCTAAACCACTTTCATAATGATGAAGGGTCATATAAACACACATACACTGACAGGCAAATAATAATTCTCACAGATTACTCATGAAAATGAGATCAACGAAAAAAATGTATTAACTGAAAAGAATGCCATGGATGATTTAAAAGTACAGTTTTCTTTGTAAAAACATACTACAAGGAAAAAGACTTCAGGCAATAACATGCAGTGGACTAATTAGAAAAAGAAAGTAGGCCATCTTACAAAAAACATACTGTTTAATCAGGCCATGAAAGCAATGGAAAGGCAGCAGCAGAGCACTGCAAATTGTCGAGTTAGATCTTTTAATTTCAGTAAGAGGCACACAGATCAAAGAAGGATTAGATTCTATCACAGTATCACACTGGTGGCATATATATGAAGAAAGTAGGGCATTTACACACACTCTCTCCTGCTAAAATTTTAGTACTGTTTCACAATTTAGAGGCAAGTGCATAAAAGTATCTCTTGGCTGATTACCAAAGTCTCCAAGTTAAATTACTGTATTCCCTACAGAGCTTGTCACACCCCAGTGAATAATAAAAATTTTTTTGGAGGGTGGATAAATTTCTTAATTCATGCTGTCAACTAACACATTTAAAACCCTTTCCTCTATTTATGGCACATCCACATTCAGACAAACCACTCTGCTTTATGCAGAATAAATAAACCCATTCTTCTACCATGCATTCTGGGGCTGCAATGTTTAGAGATACAGGGGAGGGAAAAGGAAGGGAAGAAAGCAGTACTATGGCATACCAGCAAAACCTTAGATGGACGGTTTACTGCTTGCAGAAGGCCTAAACTAAGCTGCCCAGATGGGTGCTTAGCTCTAAGACAGTCTGGATCCATCCCAGACCTAGAGTAACACAGACCTAAGGCTGCTGGAAAGCACTACTAGGGTATGTAGGTATGACTTGAAAACAAAAACTGGTTTGAATTAAAGTTACGAACATATTTTAAACTGAAAGACAAAAAGGTTCAGAAGTTTTCCACGGTTGTTAATAATAAACATAGTTTAGCAGTGAGGTGGAAGAACATCTGCAAGACAATGAGTTTTACAGCTTTTGCCTCCACAATGTGTTTCAAAAGTGAAAACTTTAAAAATCAAACCAGCTTTATAAGAAAAGTGATCTCTCTCATAACAGTTGAAAAGTAATTATAGAAAAGGTATCACAACTTTGGGCATCGCTTCAGCCACTGGAAAGCTCAAAACATAAAGGAAATCTTCAGTCAGATGTTCTACTCAGTTCACGACATGTGAACCCTTTCAGCTTGCAGGAACACAGAGCAAGATTGTATGCTTCCAATGATTCGGCCTAAGTGAAATACTGCTCTGTTTTCTACAGGAGGGATGCTCTAAGTCATAATCTGCACACTGAAGTTACCCAACAAATCAGAACAAGGGTCTGAGCAAGCTACCTAAACTAGAACAGGATACACTTGGTAGGGAACCAGTATAGTAAACCTCTCCCTGTGAGACAGCTCCAATGAGAACTTATCCCTATGAGAAAAGCTGTATGAAATACAGTGACAAACAGCTAACATCAGGAAGTTTGGAAGTTTATTTGGGATAATTAGAATAGTATTTGAAAATTATCATATTTTTTCTTTAAGTGAATTCAAATATATTTGGTTTTGACTTGTAAAATTAAAATGCTTAATACTTCTGCGTTTACTTCATGGTTACAAAAGAATAAGGCAAACAGAAAAAGATGGAATCAGGCATTTCTAGCTTGGCTTAAAATAAACCAAGTCTGACTGAGTTCTCTGCTTATCTACACACGTAAGTTGGTGTAAATTACATCATCATTTTACAAATTCAGCTTTGAATTATACAGCTGCTTATATAACTAATGTAACAAAATTTTTATTTTATGAGAAGACTATAAATGTAAAGGCTTTCAGAGCCCCCAGACATCATTAAAAAATGAATCTTGAAGAAAGTTCAGCATGAAAACATGAATGCCCACGGACACCTGTTTTACTTTGTCATGTCAACCATTCTCTTAAACAACGAAATTGACATGTATGCTGTCATGAAGAATATTCAAGTGTTTTCCTTTTTTCACCTAACTTTTGTAAGTATGTGTTAAACAACTTGCACAGGACAGGGCCAGTGAGTAACATATAGAAGTTTGATGAATAACTTAAAATAGTCCTCAGAAAAGAGAAAAAAAATCTAACCATTAAATAATCTCCCTACTCTGTCAAACTGCATTAAAAAGACTGATAATAGTGTGCTTTACCTCCTCAGCTCATCCACTTTCTTACTTCTGTTATTTTTTGAAATAAGATACAATACAGGAATGAAGTTTACTACTTTAGGGTCTGTTATAGCAAAGAACCTATAAATTTTGTCCTAATTTCCACCACCTATTTCTGTAGCTCTGCTGCATAACACTAACCGTACAAATAGCTACACTAAGAACATTTTTTCCATATTCAACTGTATTCCACTTCAACAAAAAATAGTTGGGTTTTCTTGAATTCTCCATGGAGTGGATCAGCTCTGCCACATTTGAAGACTGATCCCCTCCTTTCTTCTTGATCCCTGTAGTGCTTCTACTCCATTGGGTGAAGTTGTGTATGACTGTTGGTAAACACACTTGGAAAACACAGGACTGGACAAATCAAGGTTTCTTTTTCTTTAAAACTGGTGCTTTTTGCTCATGCTTGCTTACCTCATTGTCTGACTCCACAAGCACTTGATCATATTCACTAAGAGCTACTAGGAACATGATAGATGTGACGTTTTCAAAGCAATGTATCCATTTTCTTCTTTCTGATCGTTGGCCTCCTACATCCACCATTCTGCAAAATTAACACCCACGTCAACTCTATGAATACCTTAACAGATAAACACACAAGCACACACACAACGACAAATTTCAAGAATTCAGTTGGGCACATTTTGGTTTGTTTGTCTTAATGATTTTTTTTCCACTGATATTTAATGGAATCTGTTCTAAGTACATAGTAAATAATATTTGCTTTCAAGTCTGATGCGTTTTCTGTATTTAAATTATTGTATGTCTCAAAACCCTCAGATTTCTGAGATACATGACTTGGCAATATATGGCTTGTGTATTCAGCAGAAACAGATGTGAACAGAACAGACTGGGTGGTCTGCCCTTCTGCTCCCAAATTACCAAAGTCAACATTCCCAACTTGTTAAAGCTGCTGCATCTTAAGAGGACAAATAGAATATAATATGTATCAACTAAAACTTTTAATAGCAAAAATTAAATCTCAAATTTGCTCGCAGTGTATTCCCACTTCATCCTCATCCTTTGTCTCAGAGTAACTATACACCGGTGTTTAACTCGGAATTAAATAGTTATTTTTTAAACAACTGTACCTGCACTCAAGTAGCGTGATTTCTCTCTAAAGGAGACCAATTTCTCTCTAAAAATCAACTACAGAACTGGTAACTTTGTATTCCATAATTTACATGAATTACGTGGACATATGATTGTATTTTCAGATTATTATTCATAGTGAAACTTTGAGATTATATATATATGAGACTGAAAAGATGAATTGCATGTTTTCTATCAGTAATAACTACCTTCACGAAAAGACCAACCTAATTATCTTTCATCCTTTTGACATCTTTAACACCAGCTCCTTATTATATGTGGACAACTACATGAAAATATGACTGCGATCAAATTTTTAAAAAGCAGAATAAGTGCTTTTTATGCACTTTTCACCAGTATCTTATACATGGTATTACTACTATAAAAGGAAAAGAAAATAAAAGAAACAAAGCAAGTGGGTATTAAAGCTTTTTTCTACCTGAAAATGACGCTTTGTAAGTCGAATGGATATTCAATGATCCCCGTGGTTGGGACTCGAACTCTGAGCACATCTTGCTGAGTTGGCAGATAGGTGGAATCTGCTATGCGGTCCAAGTCGTTAAGATAGCTATAGACAGGGAGAAACAACAGGAATGCAAGACAGTGACACCATCACCCCACTGAGGAAAAGAGAAAGGAAGACTTGGGAACAGGAATGGGCTGTGGGGCAAGAAGAAGTACAACAGAAAAAAGAGCATTATCGGCACAAAAGTGGGGACAAGATATAAAAGTGTGCTTCATCCTCCCTTCCTGTACAGGTTCATGACTTCAAGTAAATTCTAAAGAAGGATAGCGTAATTACTCTGGTTTTGTTTGTTCATTTTGGTTTTTTTTTGTTGTTTTGGTTTTGTGTTTGTTTTGTGGTTTTTTGTTCGTTTTGGTTCAGTTTTTATTCCTACAAGTTTGCTTGGTTCTCACACATAAATTCACCAAAGAGTGAAAGTTTTCAATTATGTAATTCTAGGCGACTTACAGACAATATTTTAAAATGTGTGAGAAACACAAAACTGCACAGTTTTATTTGAACATGTAATATACTTGATACTCACCGTGCAGTGTCTACACGTGTACATGGATAGAGAAACATGAATCTCCCAAGGAACAGTGAACTGCTATAGAACAGATCATTACCAGTTATAAAATGATAAGAGGGCAAATGGTACTGTTTGCAGATAAAAGAAAGAAAAGAAAAGAAAAGAAAAGAAAAGAAAAGAAAAGAAAAGAAAAGAAAAGAAAAGAAAAGAAAAGAAAAGAAAAGAAAAGAAAAGAAAAGAAAAGAAAAGAAAAGAAAAGAAAAGAAAAGAAAAGAAAAGCAGAAAAAACAACCCACAAGANAAACCCCACCCACTGACTACTTAAAAAAAACTCTCCAGATCTTGTTATGAGAAGGCAGCACTCATTATTTAGTGGGATATCTGGGACCCTAAAGTCCTGCATTCCCACTCAAATTTCTAATTAAGGTAATAAGCCTACAGTACATGAAATATATCCCAGCTGGTTAGCAAATAACGTGAAATCACTATGAAACTGCCTGTAAAGTTTCATTAACTACAACACAAAACTATTCTGCTACTGCTTGATGGTGGGTTTTAACCACAAAGTGCCAGTGTAGTGGAGATTTAATTCTCATAAAAGAGATGCTTCAATAAAGAAGTCTACCAGTGTGTGTGTGACAGACTTTTTGGGCCCAGGAATTGGATATATCATGAGATCAGTTCACCAGGCAGCTTGGACCCTCTCCATGGCAGACATCTGAGAGAAAAACAGCTGCAGAAAATGAAGGTCTTAGGCATTTGGTTACTTCCCATCAAATGGATGACCTACAGTTAGCTGCTGAGAAGAGAAATTAACCTACAGATGCCCTCATTCACTCTAGAGGTGAAGAGCAATGGTGGTGTAATTTATCGAACGATGATGAAGTATCACTAAGCTCTGAATATGTCCTTGTAGTCATTAATGAACGTGGTCTTTTAAAATAAACCCACACAAGAAGTAGACTTCTTATAGATGCTCTGAATTTCTTAATGAAATAGTGAGAGCAAGTTATCCTGAACAAGGACAGAAACAAAGCAGTTTGACTTCTACCGTACAGCAAAAATACAGAAGAAAGAATTTGTTAGGTCTGGGAGGGAGCCAAAAACATCACCAAATCTCTCTCACTATGATTTTATTCATGAATGATTATTCCAATAGTAAACACTGAATACAAAAATGTTATACAGTTAGAAAGATGTATTGAACCATGTATCTCAGATAATTCAGAAGCTACTACTCTGCAAATATTTTCTGAAAACACCGATTAGTTTCTGCCAATAGAAAAAGGCCTGAGGATTTGAGCACTCATCTGCCTTAAGGTGTTTTACATGAAAAGCAGAATGGACAAGCACATCATAAATCCATAAACATCACAATAAGAAACAAACGGTGACCCTGAACTAGCTTCTTTTCCCCTTCCCATCCACTCAAAAAATTGGTTTTGTTTTTGTTTTGTGACTGAACTTTGGAAGGGTACAAAAAAGCATTATGTAGTACAGTGGTATTCACAAGAGCAGGAGAATTTTAACTGAATGATTTGGTAGGTGGCCCATTTACTCAACCATCCTGTTGCACTATATTGGCAAGCTTCAGCTGTGGTCTCCAATGTGAGCCTCTGCACCATCGGCACAGTGGACGTTACTGTAAAGATACGCTGTAATGCATATCTGGCTGATTTTAGAAAGGCAGTAACACAAAGGGATATAATGAAATAGTTAAATCTCATTTGTGTTACTGGAAACCGTTAACAGGCAGATAAATACTTCCTTTTTTTTTTTTTTTTTCCCCTAGCACAAAACACTGATGTAATTAAGTTCCAGAAGCATTTATTTATCCTTAAAAATACTTATCTTTTCCTTATCCTCATTCAGTTCTGCTCAATTTCTGCTCAGTTACTAAACAGCAACGTTCTCACTCATTTCACCTGTAGCACCTTACAGAGCCTGGACAGTCCAGAGAAGAGTTCTTATGCATCCTTACGCAGTACTACTGATTTCCCTAGACTTCTTCACTTAACAGATCAGAGTAGGGGCTCTCTGAGAAGTGTCCTAATTTATACATCCAAGCCCAGGATCAAGGAAGCAGTGTCAAAACCTGTGAGAGTACCTCACAGAACAAAAAATCAGACAGCACGCACAAAATCCTTTAAAAAGAAAATCTTCGTGATACTGACCAGAGTTTACAGTCCAAGAAAAGCAATTTAGAATACATCCTGCATTTTTGGTTTTCAAACAACAAGACTGAGCCCCTACCACTTCTCATTCTAACTTAAAACTTAATAAACAAGCATATTATTCTATCCATTTATTGAAATGAAAATGTCCCAGTTCTTCGTTGCACCACCTTAATTCTGTATCTTTTATATTGCTGTTTTCATGTTGTGAGCATATAGCAGATAGTCAATAAAATTATTTTTAAGTAGAAAAAAAAATCTTTTCCATTTAAGTTCTGGGTTTTTTTTAACAGAAACATTTCTGCTGAAGAATTACTTGTGCTGGAAGTCAGACTTTAATGAAGTTTGTGTATTGTTAATCTGAGGCAAAGGAGTAAATATTTATTCTCTGTCACTGACTCTTAATAGTTCTGCAGATCAGTTAAAATTACTGTTGCTATATAAGTATTTGTAACTTTACATTCTGCTATCAGCTTCAAGGGGACTAAACATGTTTCCGAAAATTTGGCTGAAAGCTTTACCTGCAGCAGCAACACAAAGTTCTCTTCTCTAAAACAACTAAAAACTTCTTAAATCTCTCTTAAAATACATGTAACCTCTCAAACAAACTAACACAATTGACTAAAAAAAAAATCCATTCTTTGGGTAAGAACATGTAACACTGGAACTGACACCAACATCCTTTCCATTGTACCCACTGCTTTATATCACATCTGAAGACTTTTGATACATTGCAGAAATTAAGAGTCTCTCTTCAGCCGGGTGCAATCTTCTTAACATGCCAGCGTGAGCAATAACGCTACACTTCTGTGTCCACAGTACCAAACAGACAAAAATCAAGGCATATTCTTTTTTCAAAGCACAAGAACAGATTTTTTGCATTGCACTGGGAAGGGTGAGGTAACAAGTCTAATTTTTCTGAACAACTGCTTTGTCGGGCTGAGTCACTATTTCAAAATGCTGAGAGGGATTATGGACGTGAATACAGGGGACTATTTACATTCAAAACAAACAATCAAACAAACAAACAAAAAGACAACTGGAATACCATTAATATTTAAAGACATACTAACAGCACACACAATTTTCTCATATTACTATTACAACTGTTCCCATAACACTGAAAATTTAGAATGTAATTTATTTGGTTGATCATAGTCAAATTCAGTACCACAACAAATATTTACATTTTCAAATCTTCCTCATGCCAAAAGGGTTGAAAATTTTACTTTTTCTTCTCCATAGGAAAGCTGGGGTTTAAAGGAATTCTCTGATCACCAGAGGAATGCTGCACTGCATACACAGGCTTTAAGCATCCAATATACTATTAAATGAACAATTTATTTATTTTTAAACTAATTGAGCCACCAGCAACTTTAAATAAAAACATCAAAACATGCTAGCTAATGCCAATTCTTTTCCACCTTCAACAGTGCTGGCTCAAGCCTCTCTCTAGCTGCACCTCTGCCCATCCCCATCTGCCAGCTCTTTTGCTCGTGCAATGGCTTGATAACACATTTCTGTCAAAATTACTTGGAATAGTGAAGAAACACTATTGAAGTTGTTCAAATCAAGCTGGTTTATTCGATGGAAACAGTCTGGGGTGTGGGAAGTCCACACACCCCAGCAGGAAAGCAGGGTGGAGTGACTTCCTCCACTGGCTTATCTGCAGCCAGAAGAGGACTTATGAAGCCAGGGCTGTGTGAAATGGCTCAAGTCTCTGAATTCAGATGAGCGAGAAGCTAATGAAAATTTTTATTGACTTTTTTGTGTATCGGCTTATTAAAAAAAAGATTCACCATGGCTTTAAAACACTTATCTAATGCTGCCCTGAACAAAGTGCTGACAAATATATTGCTCACATGGGCAAACGAATCCTGTGCATGTACAAAAATATTAAGCACATAAGAGATAAGCACAGGGTATTTTAGAATAAGTGTCTAACTCAAAATGTATGCACAAATACTGCGATTGGCTGTTACAATGTAAATAACTCTTCAGCATATCCTAAAAAGGGGTAGCCCTTACCAATAAATATAACACACATGCACTCTTGCAAACAAAATGTAAGACTTGTCATAAACACGAACTTCCACAAGAAGAAATGTTGCCAACAACTGCCCAAACCAGGTATTTCCTCAGTTTATTAACTTCAAAATTTTAAATCATAATAATTATATGGGTACTGGAAACACCCTGGCAGCTGTCCTGAGGGCTAGTCCAAAAGTGGGTAACCACCAGCAGAAAATTGAGTTGTATGGGTAGCAGCAATGGTGCAAGCCATCTAGGTCTCAACTATATGGCACTCTGAGTTTATTTTTACCACCTGCTAAGAAATGCCTTGCTTTGATGAGACACTTACTAGCTATATGGTCTCTTGCCCAAACAGTATCTACTCAGCTAGGCATTATACAAACGAATTAAAAAATTGCATGAAATTACTTAAAAGAAAAAAAAGGCCAAACCACAAAGCTCTGAGTAAACTTACAGTGCAGACCAAGTTAAAAAGTTAATTATACCTGTAATGAGTTTTGTAGAAATGAATTCTAGCGGCTGCAGAGTTAACTTTCCAGGGGGGTGCCATAGCGACAGGCAGAAGGTGCATTATGCGATGCGTGTATAACGAGCTGCTGGCAGTGGCCCTCCCCTGACACCAGGACAAACAGCCACCATCTCGCAGCACACTTGTGATCTGCACGCTGACCAGACGTGGAGGAAGCCTTTTTTCTCTCAGCCAGCGCTGAGAGAGAAGCACTTGTTTTTAATGCACTTCACACCACCTATGACAAGGTCCAAGCCAGCCGCCAGCTCCATGGAAGGTCACAATTTGGCTATGGAGGGTGCTAACAGTGCCCTCGAAAGAGACCACGTTTCACAGGTCTGTTTGTCCACATTTCAAAACAAACAGCAGGGGTGGGATCACAGGGGTGGACCAACTGGCTCTGTATTTTCCTACATGCCCTTCCCATATAGAAATCAGGCAAAGAAGTGGGACTCCTACCCTTAATAAAAAGACCGGATTTGTTCTAACCAATAAACTTCTTCAAGAACTTACTCATAACACACACCACCACTAAGAGTTAGCTCAACATTCAGCCTTAATTAGTTTCACAGAACCACACAAAATCACAGAATGTTAGGGATGGGAAGGTACCTCAAAAGATCATCTAGTAGAGCTACAGAGCCTAGTGAAGACAGACAAACAAAATCTATGTTCGGTGAACGAGGTTTTGAAGCACTGGCACTTCAAACAAACACCCTCCTTCAGCCATGAGCTACTATTTTCCAGTATCTTTGAGGCCAAACTTTTGTTTCAAGTAATCGGGTGCTAAAGTAGCATTTTCTCAGGAGTAATTCCATAAGATGAATTTCTGTAACTTTAATTTAAGCTTAGTGTATAGCCTAATTAATCAAAAGAAGGCATTAAGGCATAGTCAGACAAAGGCAGAAAAGCTACACGCTGTATTCATCTATAACACTCGTTTCCCTTTCCAAGGTTAAAAATAAGGTGGATCTATTCATCTGCCTAATGACTCTGCCCAAATTCAGCAGTGAAAACTGATGTAGCAAGATACAATCATAGAATCATTTTGGTTGGAAGAGATCCTCAAGATCATTGAGTCCAGCCACAACCTAACTCTGGCACTAAACCATGTCCCTAAGAACCTCATCTAAACATCTTTTAAACACCTCCAGGGATGGTGACTTCACCACTACCCTGGGCAGCCTGTTCTAGTGCCTGACAACCCTTTCTGTGAAAGAATTTTCCCAGTATCCAATCTAAACCTCCCCTGGCACAACTTGAGGCCATTTCCTCTTGTCCCATCACTTGCTGTTTGGGAGAAGAGACCAACACCCTCCATGCTACAACCTCCTTTCAGGTGGTTGTAGACAGCGAGAAGGTCTCCCCTCAGCCTCCTTTTCTCCAGGCTGAACAGCCCCAGTTCCCCCAACTGCTCCTGATCAGACTTGTGCTGCAGACCCTTCACCAGCTTTGTCACCCTCCTCTGCACTCTCTCCAGCCTTTCAATGTCTTGTAGCATGTGCAGCCAGCTGGTGACCAACACTCCCAATTCCTTTTCCGTCAGGCAGCTTTCCAGCCACTCTTCCCTGAGCCTGTAGCGCTGCCTGGGGTTGTTGTGACCCAAGTGCAGGACCCAGCACTTGACCATGGTGAACCTCATACAATTGGCCTCAGACTACCAATCCAGCTGGTCCAGATCCCTCCGTATGGCCTTCCTACATTCCAGCAAATCAACATTCCCACACAATTTGGTGTCACCTGCAAACTTGCTAAGGGTGTGCTCGATCCCCTCATCCAGATCATTGATAAAGAGATTAAACAGAACTGGCCCCAATATTGGGCCCTGGGGAACACCACTCATGACCAGCTGCCAACTGGATTTGACTCCATTCACCACAACTTTTTGGGCCGGGCCATCCAGCCAGTTCTTATCCATCAAAGAGTACACCTGTCTAAGCCAAGAGCTGACAGTTTCTCTATGGGAATGCTGGGGGAAACATGTCAAAGACTTTACTGAAGTCTAGGAGCACAACATCCACAGCCTTTCCCTCATCCACTAAATGGGTCACCTTGTCATAGAAGGAGATCTGGTTGGCCAAGCAGGACCTGCTGTTTAGAATCCCATGACTGCTTGCTTGGTTGTCCTGTATGAGCCGTGTGATGGCACTCAGGATGATCTGTTCCACGACCTTCCCCCATGACAGGCCTGTAATCTCCTGGATCTTCCTTCCAGCCCTTCTTGTAGATGGGTGTCACATTTGCCAACTTCCACTCAACTGGGACCTCCCCGATTAGCCAGGACTGCTGATAAATAATTGAAAGTGGCTTGGTGAGCACCTCTGCCAGCTCCCTCAGTACTGCTGGGTGTATCCCACCTGGGCCCATAGACTTGTAGGTATCCAAGTGGTGTAGCAGGTCATTAACCATTTCCCCTTGGACTATTTGGGCTTCATTTTGCTCCCCATCCCTGTTTTCTGGCTCAGGGGGCTGCGTACCTGGAGCACAACTGTTCTGACTATTAAAGACTGAGGCAAAGAAGGCATTTAGTACCTCAGCCTTTCCCTCATCCTCTGTCACTCTCTTTCCCCCCACACACACCAGAGGGTGGAGATTCTCCTTAGCCCTCCTTTTGTTGCTCATGTATTTATAAAAGCATTTTTTGTTCCCTATGACAGCACTAGCCATGCCCAGCCCTAGTTGGGCTTCGGCTCTTCTAATTTTCTCTCTGCATAACTTCACAGCATACTTGAAGTCCTCCTGAGTAGCCTACCACTGCTTCCAAAGGTTATAAACTCCCAAGTTCCAGCCACAGCTCTCTACTCAGCCAGGCTGATTTTTGGCTTATCTTTCGGCACACAGTGATAGCCTGCTCCTGTGCCTCTAAGATTATCTTCTTAAATAGTGACCAGCCTTCCTGGACTCCTTTGTCCTTCAGGACTGCCTCCCAAGGGACTCTGCCAACCAGCCTCCTAAACAGACCAAGTCTGCCCTTCGGAAACCCAAGGTAGCAGTTCTGCTGGGCGCCCTTCCTTACTTCTCCAACAAAGCAAAACTCAACCATTTCATGATCTCTATGCCAAAGGCGACCTCCAACACGTTGCCCACGAGCCCTTCTCTGTTCACAAACAACAGATCCAGTGGGGCTCCTTCCCTAGCTGGCTTCACTGACTAGCTATGTCAGGAAGTTGTCTTCTACACACTCCAAGAGCCTCCTAGACTGTTTCCTCTCTGCTGTGTTTTCCTTCCAGCAGATGTCTGGTAAGTTGGAAGTCCCCCTCTTCATTCTGGTTGGGTGGTCTGTAACAGACTCCCACCAGGATGTCTGTCTTGTTGGCCTTCTCCCTGACTCTTACCCATAAACACTCAACCCTGCTGTCACCATCATTAAGCTCTAGACATTCAAAACCCTCCCTAACATACATTGCTACCCCACCTCCTCTCCTTCCTTGCCTATCCCTTCTGAAGATTTGATAGCCACCCAATGCAGCACTCCAGTTGTGGGAGTCAACCCACCATGTTTCTGTGATGGCAGCTACATCGTAGTGTTTCTGCTGCACAGTGCCTTCTGTCTCCTCCTGTTTGTTGCCCATGCTGCGTGCATTCCTACAGATGCACTCCAGCTGGGCTATCGATCCCACCACCTTTTTGTAGTGAGAAGCCGTAATTCCTTTGTGGCCATTCTCAGGTGCTTCCACGGTTTCTAACACATCTATAACCCCTGTTTCTTTGCTACCACATGGCTCTTGATCTCCCACCTCCACTGCTGAATTAATATCCACTAGCACCCTAATAAACCACATGCTTAAAAGCAGTCTACCTGCAAGACCTTGTGAGCAAAGGAGAAGTCTGGGGAGCAGCGTGCCTCTGAATGCACTGCTGCAGAGAAGGGATCTGCCTGGCACTGCACCAGAAACACTCCAAGAGGAATCTCTAAAACAAAACCAAACATGTTGAGATCGAGGTAATTACTGGTGCCGACAAGAACCAGTATAAAACCAGTGAAACCTACTTGTTGCCACCTAGCCAGCAAAAAATGTGACTGTTTCTTAATCTAGATGAGCATGAGAGTACAGGGCAAGAGGGAAGGGACAAACCCCAGTAAACTGTTAATAGAAACTTTGTCAGGTGATTTCAGTGTAACCACAGCTATAAAAGCAAGGCTTACCATCAACATTTCATATGGAAATGCTTTCACTGTGTTCAACCACATCTAAGACAGATACCCCATGGCTTTTTCCAGGTATGATAGCACCCACAAATATTTCCATCTTTTCAATGCTAAAGATCTCAGGTTTCACACAGAAAGAAAGTGTTTTCCTTGCAGTTAGGATAGTTCATAAGTATGACCCTCTACAAAACGCACTCTCTCATACACGTACAGTGGTGGTGGAAATGAAAATAAAACCCTAACTGAAGTCTATGACTAAGGCTAATTAGACAACCTATTTAATAAGTTTTGATATATCTCTGTCTTTTGTAGCCTGGCTACTCTGGAATTGGGTAGAGTTACTCTCCATATTGTTACTGGGGTTTGGTGTGGTTTTGGGGGGTTGGAGGATTGTTGGTTTGTTTCGCAAAACTTTGAACTGGCTGATAAGATAATACCAAACCAGCACTAATTTTGACCGTGGGCTGGAAAACAAGCTTTGAAAGGAAAAAGCCTTTTTCTGCTTTTTTGAAGAACACACAACTTGCTTGTCTTTCAAATCCACAAACGCAAAACGTTAAAATTGCTGTAGGAGGACTTTTCCTACCTCACAGAGCTGCCAGAACGACACAAGTGTCCTCTTTGCTAACACACAGCACCACAGTAAACGGAATTACTTTTCAGTGTACAAACACGAGCTGTGAACACAGCTAAGTGTAAATAAGTATTGTCATTTCTGAGCCTCTACACCACCGGTGAAAAGTTAAAGCACGTTCACCAGTTTCTAGAACTATTTAATCTTAATGTAAACACAGTAAACCTAAGATCTTTGCAGTGAGTTAGGAAGAAGTCTGCACTGTGTTCTTTTTATTGTTATCCCACCCAAATCCTACCTAGCTGTCTCTCTCAATTTCCTGCATGGCTAAAAGCCAATCTTAGCAAAGGCTAAAAATAGCAAGTGATCAAATTAAAAAAATTCTTGTGATAACTTTTCTTAATAGGAAATGTGGTTTAAAAATTATACAGATATTAAAAACATGTTCAGTATTGCATCTTGAAAGAAACACATTACGTATAGTGCTTTATGTAACTCCACTTCCCTTTCTGAATTTCCCTATCTATTGCATAATCTTCAGTTTTTCTATAGGATGCAGTGCCCTGGTATGCAGCGCCTTGGTATGCAGCAGATTTCATGTCCCATCTTTCTTCAGACCTTCCTTTTATATTTGAGGACTATATCGAAGGCATAAGATAGGGTTAGCATGGTGCTGCTGCAAGTACTTGACCTCAATCTTCAAGACTTTCATTTTCATGTGCTGTTTCATCTTACTTGCAAACCCTACACAAATAAAGCTGTGCAAAAAGTAAATACACAAAAGCAGAATCTACCATTCTGCAACACAAATTGTTCCCATATATAGCTTTAGAACCTTCAGATACGTTTTTATAAATGAAGGGAAGAAAGAACCAACGAGCAGTTTTTAAATGTTTTTAAATTAGGATGTGCTTATGTATCTAATAAATTATGAGTATATGGTTTCCTCACCGCCAACAAATGAGTGTTACAAAGATGTCGCAGAGACAGTTGCTCATAAGTTGCTATGCCAGTGTCAGCCACATAGCAGGTTTCAATTTAGAGCAGTATTAGTCCTTCTGAAAGGCTCACAAAGACCCATGATGCCCTAAGAATTCCCTACAGCTTTATGAAAAAAAAAATAATGAATGTTCTGATTGCTAGAGGCAATACCAGCCAATGGAGTAAACTGCTGTAGTAAAACTTAAGATTCACACACTGATCTTTCTACTTGCGTGCACCTAAGCACATCTTATTTAGCACACAGCAATTCCAGTGAAATGCACGTTTCAGAAAAGGAACATGGAAGCAAAATGTTATTTTTAATGGACAGGTATGGAGGAATTAATTGTTCAGGATTCATTTGGGCTGCCATATTGTGGCAAGATATCACTGCCCGGCTAGAGAACCTGACTGTAAAAGTACGTCACGAAGATGCTCACATACCCAGGAGAAGAGCCACTGAGGAACACCAAAACAACCAGCAGGTGGATCAGGCTACCAAGATTGAAGCGGCCCAGGCGCATTTAGACTGGCAGAATAAAGCTGAATTATTTCTAGCTTGATGGGCCCATGATACCTCAGGCCACCAAGGAAGAGATGCAACATACAGATGGGCCCACGACTGAAGGGTGGACTTAACTATGGACACAATCACACAGGTGATCCATGAATGTGAGACACGCGCTGCAATCAAGCAAGCCAGGTGGTTAATGCCTCTGTGGTATGGAGGACGACGACTAAAATATAAATATGGGGAGGCCTGGCAGATGGAGTATATCAGAACACACTTTCACAAAGCTGACAAGGCAAGTGTCATGTGCTTACAATGGTGGAAGCAACTACTGGATAGCAGGAAACATATCCCATCCCCCATGCCACCACCTGGAATACTGTCCTCAGCCTTGAAAAGCAAGTCCTGTGACAACACTCAGAGAGAACTGAGTTGGACAATGGGACTCATTTCTGAAACAAACTCATAAACACTTGGGCCAAAGAGCATGGCATCGAGCAGTAGTATCATACAGGATCACGCACTGGGCTCCAGGACTGCTAAAAACTACACTGAGAGCAATGCGTTTTGGAAACTTCAGCAATTGGGATTCACATTTAGCAAAGGCCACTAGTTAGTTAACACTTGGGGATCTATCAATTGAGCTGGCCCTGCGCAGTTGAAGCTTCCATGAGCTGTAGAAGGGGATAAAGTCCCCATAGTGAACACAAAGACTATGTCAGGGAAGGCAGTCTGGGTTACTCCTGCCTCAGGCAAAGACAAAACCATCCATGGGGCTGCTTTTGCTCAAGGACCTGGGTGCACTTTGTGGGTAANAGCAGGAAACATATCCCATCCCCCATGCCACCACCTGGAATACTGTCCTCAGCCTTGAAAAGCAAGTCCTGTGACAACACTCAGAGAGAACTGAGTTGGACAATGGGACTCATTTCTGAAACAAACTCATAAACACTTGGGCCAAAGAGCATGGCATCGAGCAGTAGTATCATACAGGATCACGCACTGGGCTCCAGGACTGCTAAAAACTACACTGAGAGCAATGCGTTTTGGAAACTTCAGCAATTGGGATTCACATTTAGCAAAGGCCACTAGTTAGTTAACACTTGGGGATCTATCAATTGAGCTGGCCCTGCGCAGTTGAAGCTTCCATGAGCTGTAGAAGGGGATAAAGTCCCCATAGTGAACACAAAGACTATGTCAGGGAAGGCAGTCTGGGTTACTCCTGCCTCAGGCAAAGACAAAACCATCCATGGGGCTGCTTTTGCTCAAGGACCTGGGTGCACTTTGTGGGTAATGCTGGAGGATGGAAAAGTCCAATGTGTACCTCAGGGGGGGTTGATTCTGGTTAAGAAGACTCCATGATTTGAACTGTTTGATGTTAATTGCTACTGGTAATTGCCACACAATACTGTAATGTCATTCTAATGGTACTCAGTAAGTACCTTTCAGACGAAGAGTGAACTTTGATACAACCAAACCAAGTGCAGTGGTGATGGAACCAGGGCTGGCTTCAACAACTGGCATCCAGCAACCTCCTCGAGGCTGACACCTTTAACCTGCAGACTGTGGGCATGAACTGCACCGGATTAAACAGCTGCAAGTTCTGGATCCAGCATACAACAATCCAACATCACATACCACCTTCACTGCCCTGAGAGACTGTTATGACAGATGGAACCTAAAATCATGGACTAAATGAATAGCACAAACATTTGAGAGGGATTAAATGATACCATGGACTAAGGGAATAATATCTGTGTGTATATATATATGCATATTCACATATATATGAAAAGTAGTAGTAATTAACTGAAATGTATTGCTAAGCGTAAGACCTAAGCATGATATAGATAGTATGGAATAAGGGGTGGAATATGCTGGTTCAGCTGAGATAGGGTTAATTTTCACAGGAAGCTGCTAATGTCCTCAGTTTGGCTGGGACAGAGTTAATTTTCACAGGAAGCTGGGAGGGAACACAGCCAGGACAGCTGACCCAAACTAGCCAAAGGGGTATTCAATACCATATACCGTCACGCTCAGTATAAAGCAGGGCAGCTGGCCAGGGGAAGCCTCGCTGCACCGGGAGCTGCTGGGATGCAGAGTGCTCTGTTTTTCCCTCGGGACAGGTGGTTTGGCATGACCAAGTTTTGAACTGCAAAGTGTGGTCCTGAGTTTCGCTCTTCCAGGATCAGCAGTACAGGACCAGTGTTTGTGATCCCTGCCACGGGGGTGGCTGCTCAGGAGTGGGCTGTACATTGGTGTTGCCGTGTGGTGAGCAGTTGAATTGTGTATCCCCTGCTTTATGTATTGTTTCATTGTTACCTCTGTTATTACTGCTCCCTTTTGCTGTTCTGTTAAACTGCTTTTATCTCAACACACTCGTTTTGCTTTTTGTTTCCTGATTCTCCTCCCCATCTCACTGGGGGCAGGGAGGGATAAGCAGCAGCATGTGGTTCATGTTGCCGGCTGGGGTTAAACCGTAAGGACAGTGGGGTATTAAATACCCACTGGTGCAGCTAACAAAGTGCAATAGGAACTTGAGTGAAAATTATATATAATTATCTGAAGTGTTACAAAACACAACCATGGGAAGTAAACAGATATCCTCAGTGCTTGTGTAGCAACTAGAAAGCCCTTGGCTGGAGGAACACAATGACATAACACTTCCAAGTCATGGGGCCAGAGAAAGATGAAGTTTTTCAGCAAGGCTCTGGAACACTTTCCAATTCACAGAATGTTCGAGATTGGGAGGGACCTCAAAAGATCATCCAGTCCAATCCCCCTGCTGGAGCAGCAACACCCAGATGAGGTTACACAGGAAGGTGTCCAGGCGGGTTTTGAATGTCTGCAGAGAAGGAGACTCCACAACCTCCCTGGGCAGCCTGTTCCAGGGTTCTGTCACCCCCACTGTAAAGAAGTTTCTTCTCATATTTAAGCGGAACCTCCTGTGTTCCAGTTTGTATCCACTGCCCCTTGTCTTACCATTGGTTGTCACTGAGAAGAGCCTGGCTCCATCCTCATGACACTCACCCTTTACATATTTATAAACATGAATGAGGTCACCC
>VWYH01004939.1:29253-81485 GCA_013399365.1 Pampusana beccarii
CATCCTGCTGTCCACCAGGACCCCCAGGTCCCTTTCCCCTACACTGCTCTCTAACAGGTCGTTCCCCAACTTACACTGGCACCTGGGGTTGTTCCTTCCCAGATGCAAGGCTCTACACCTGCCCTTGTTATATTTCATTAAATTTTTGCCCACCCAACTCTCCAGCCTGTCCAGGTCTCTCTGGATGGCAGCACAGCCTTCTGGGGTGTCAGCCACTCCTCCCAGCTTCGTGTCATCAGCAAACTTGTCCAAGTCGTTGATGAACATATTAAATAGTACTTTTAACATCTCCTACTTTTTCTTCATGAAGACAAAGCCTTTAGTGTCATATTGGGGCAAAACGGTGATGAATCTCCACAAATTGTAGTTGCAACCCAAATTCTGCAAGTTGTCACATAAATGTGAAATGAAACTTAGGACAGCTCTCTCTCTTACTGACAACAGCTAACACTGCTGCCTCTCCTTTCTTCGTGGTTTGAAAAGCCATGGTAGAATCAGACTTTTGACTGGTAACCTGTTTACATTTGTTTTAAGGTCTTGATACCCTATAGAGTACATATTGAATGATCTCATCTCACACAGCTATTACTTAAGGCAATCCACAGTGTGGTGTTGGTTTGCATCTGTCTCACACTATGAAGAATATCTTAAAGGGAAGTGGTTTAGTGGTAAGCAAGTGGCTAAGTCACCCTATAATGTATATGTGAAGTGACTAACCTCTATTTACCTGATGTGCTCTTGACTTTACCACAAGTCTAGAAATTGATTTTAAAAACAACATGAACTCCCAGCCTCTGGAGCATCCAGTGACAAGGGAAGAGAATGGGATGTATTTGCTGAGCCTCCAAGAGGTTCAAATCAACTCCCAGGATGCAGGAAATTTTCCTTCTTAGTCCCTACCTTCACCTCTTCCGGTAAACAAACATCCAATGTATTCTTCCAGGGTACAGCAGTGGGTATAAAAAAATAAGAAGTGTAGCTAACAATGACAAAGCAGGCCAAAAGATGACAGAAAGTTAAGGTATAGAAACAAACAGGACATATTAGAAACTACAATCAGAATTTAGAAACAATAGAAGAAACAGAAAACACAGAGGAAAAGCAACCTCTGAGGGAAAAGGAGAAAACCTGGGAAAACAAGAGGTCTGGGGCATTATAATTCTTAGGAACTGCAGGGAGGTCTATCTACCATTTGATTGCACCTCACAGTATTTACTACTGTCATACTGTAAGAAAGTATTTTTGTCCAGCTTGCATTTGTGACTGTATATCAGAGGAGATTATGGGCTTGAACAGCTATAAGAAAATGAAAACATCAGTGATTAACTACCCCTAGTTAGAATATTTAAGACTTCAGATTATCACCAACTGCCATTCTGTGAAATCAATACAGATATAATCCTAAACTAGATGTACTCCACTCCTTAAAGCATCCTCTGAATTCAGTTTACTAAGTGTACTATCATGCATGTTTGTGCTGCCTACACATTCAAACATGTACACATGCATACAGTATAAGAAGCTAAAAAGTAAAAATTACTTTGTTAGTAACAGAAAATTATATATAGTTGTTTGTAGCCATATGTACTTACTATTTAGTTGAATCTGATAACTGATATTCCCGTCGTCTATCGTAACACTCCTGAATTCCAGGGTCATTCCATAAGCTTCTTATTGCATCTACATACGGGTTCTCAAAAGTTGACACCTTCTCTACATCGACTTCTCGAACTAACTGTGCATGAGCCTAAAGCAAAACAAACAAAACAGTAAAATTTACTCCACGTTCTATGCTTGCGGATAGCTCATATGCAATGAACATGATTAACAGGAATAATTTTTCATACTGGCCATATCACCAATATGCATGTGCAATTTGAAAAATCAAGTACCATGAAGAAGGTTATGAAGATGGAAAACAGGAGACAACCATTAGAGGGAGTTCCAGAAATGAGGAAGTACAGAAAAAAACTTCACATTGTTATTGATAGTATATAGATCTCAACACAGACTAGCATATAATTTATCTTTCATGCTAAAATAGACAGTTAAACAGAATACTTACCATCCATTCTACCAACCAAACCACTCATTAGCAACTGAACTCAAGACACTTTCACAACATATGGAAAAGACAGTAAAACCCCAAAATATTCAGAGTTGGATATTTTACCCAAATGTGTATTCCTGTGAACAAACTCAGTGACGGTGCAGGAAGAAAACAGTACTGTTGTTCTATTGGGGAAGACCTTAAAGTAAAGTGTGAATGAATGACCATAAAGAAGAGTACTGAATAAATTATGAATGTGTGATGATGTGGTGTGTTCAAACAAAGACAAATAGTGCTAAATATGATATTAGACAGAAAGTGAATCAATAAACATACATATGGGCGCTTATTTCAGACTATGTTTACTCCAGTCCAGTATTATTTAGAAGAAATGAAGTATTCAGACTAAAATTGGTATTTAATTAAGTCCCTTTAAAAGAAAGATCTCATTTTATATTTTTCAGGTAGAATCTTAGAGTATATAAACACCGTTTTTAAATGATGGCTAGTGAACCAGCTTGACAGATTTAGACCCTGATGGTAGCTGGGAGAATGGAAATTAGAAAATTTGCCGTTCAGAGATTGATAAAAACAGTTCTTAAGGTTACAACAAACGTAACAGAAGTTACTACTAAAAAAGAAAAGCAAGAGTATTATAAATTGTCTTTAGTTTCAATTTGTACTTTAAATTACAGAGATTCTTAAAAAGTAATATCTAAAACTGGGAGTTGCTAATAAAAAAATAAATCCTAATAAATCCATTACTCTCCTAAATACTTAAAATTTAGTTAAAGCCTATGGAGTCAGAATTACCAAAGAAAAACAGCAGAACAATTTCTAATTTGTCCTGGAAGTATTACGTACGCATTTTCGTAACAAATACATGAATGCAGGTACCTATGTAGAGATATATACACATGCAAACATACACACAAAGAAGAAAACATGAAAACTTAGTCAAGCCTGAGGGACTCAACTCTCCTATCCAATTTGCATTTGAGGTGAAGACACAAACCTCTTTCCATTTTAAAACTAGGTAAAGGTATACTGAAAGGAATTTTCTTGTTACGTTTTAATCAATTTATCCTCTGTATACACACACACAATCCCCACCTCCCTTCTTAGACAGTCCAGGAGAATGATGCTACTGCTCATTACTTAACAAAATACTATACCTGCAACTGTTGTTTGCTCAAGAGGAAATGAAAACCTCCAAGTTTAACGCGAAAAATGTGTGTCTTAAGAGAGAGGGAGAACACATGTTCTCTGTTATCAGAACCTGACTCTCCAAAACTCTAACAACGGTTCTTTTCTTCCAGATCATGCCCACATACCCCAAAATGTCCAGACAAATCGAGAAGGGACTCTGTGTTCTCACAGCTAGTAACAAGGAACGGTACTCAACACAAGCTGGCATTCTTGTGTAACAGGGTAATTTTTTAAAAACTATCTTATATCTTGTTAGGCTCAGTTTTGTATTCTATTGCCCTTGTGTACTTCCAAAATAATGACACCCTGAATATTTTCCTACAGCTTGTGACAAACTCATAAAACCATATATTCAGATACTGATTTTCTTTTTTTGTACATGAGCTCTGAATTTGTGGCCAACTGATGTCAAAATGGTACCAGAGCTAAAAGATGGATTTCCTATTCAAAAGCTTTCATTTGAAAACCGTCATAACTGAACTACTTCTGCAACAGTTCCCAAAACATTCTCTAACAGGTGCTCAAGTATTCTACATTGGTAGAAGACATAATCTTAAAAGGTAATGACTTCATTCAGTTACCTACCTAGACTTATTACTACAAAGCTGTCCTAGATCTTGCATTATTTTATTTATCAGCTCTGTATGTCTTGCCATACAACTAATAGGATGCTGCACCATGTGACAAAACTTAGAATAAACTATTATATATGCCAAGAAGTTGCATCCATCGAAAAACTGATTCAACTTTTGAAAAAGAAATAGCATTTCCTCAGTGAGCATTAGGCTTTCTTGTACTTTTGTATAGACAATTTTTCTTTCTTTAAGAGTCTATGTAAGGCAACACCTTTTGCTGGCTTCTAATTTCTTGTGGCAGAGACAGAGATGAAAATACAGGATCTCATCTGTTGGCCTGATTTTTCTCTTATTTGTCCAGGTACAAGTAAAAAGTAATTCTAGTGAAACCCTGTGAGACAGAGAAGCATAATTTTAATGCCCAGAAATCAAATATGCATCATGTGTGGTGTCACTACTGTCAATTACCGGCTTTAGTCTCCTTCCACTAACATAAATACCAAATTTAGAACATAACTTTTGATGTTAGTAATCAAACACGAATAACTCTAAGGATTCATCATTAATCCAGTTTATACCACTATAAATGTTATTAAGGACCTCTTACTCTTTCCTAAACCTTTCACTTTACCCAAAAATCAACATTATTTGTGGGGACATAACAAAAAAAGTCAAGCTTTTTGCCCTGAGAAAATTGTACTTCCTTGGAGTTGGGACAATAATAACTGTTACCAAAGCATTAAAACAAACAAAAAATCCCAAACAGCAGACAAAACTGAAGACTCTGCAAGCACCACCAAATTCAAAATTGTCATTAAGATGTAACTACTACTCCAGGTGTGATGTTCCACAAACAAAATCTAGATGGTATAGGTGACTTTTCAGTCCAACAAACTTTTGACACCAGCAGTCAACATTTTTCATGGCCTTCTGGGAATACACGAATACTTTGTAACCATTTCCACATTATTTGCCAGAAATCTTACGAACAGCCATTTAATTCTTTTTGGCAAATTACATTTCTCCCACACTTAAGTGCTTCTTCACTGATTTCTGCAAGTATTTAAAAAATTACCCCAGAATAAAAAAACCTGGAATTTTTGGGAATAGTATTGGGTTCTGAAACCAGGAAAGCTGAGCCTGAGGACATACCAAAATAGCTAATAGTTTCTCCTTCATTCTCCTCAGAAAACTATTGACAGTGACAAAAACTAATTCTGAACTTGAACAGCATTATAGTTTCATGCTGGTCTTTCTGGTAATATCGTTTGGCCACAATCCGGTACTAGTAAGTATATTTTTTTAATCTCTAGGCTTCATCTGTCAGTTTTCTACTTATCATCTTCATAATTTTTTGAAAGCTCTGATGCTTCTTAGGGACTAATTGGGCTGGTCAATGGATCTGGTCTCATATTCCCTCTGTATGCACACCAACTCAACGGGCTGGATAATCTTACAAGTCTTTTCCAATCAAAATTATTCTATGATTCGAACCATTTTGAGCCATACAAGAGTGGCTACAATCAATGTAGCAGGCATGGAAAAAGGTCCATATTTTACATTCCTTTTGATATATTCTCTGTAATTTTCCCAAATTAGCACTCCAACCTTACAGAATTATTTCTATGAGGGAGATCAGGCAGAAAAGCACAGTCTGCTTCCAAAGAAATACCTCCGGGATTTTAAATCCACAGGAGAAAGCAATATGCTTGAGGAGCAGCAGGGTTGCTTCGTATCAGTGGTCTCTGCAGACTAGCTCATTTTAAGTTGCCAATTTAAAGAATTCTCTTACATGTGAGGGAACATCTTCTGTTTTGTAAAAGAACTACTCAAAATAACCAGAATAAGCCTATGGCTGTAGTGCTTGGCTGTCAGCAACTAAAGGATCAAGCACACTGATATTAGTTAGGTCTGGATAGTATAATTCACACTGATTGCAAAATTGAGAGCAATGGCGTGCGATCAGATCCCAGCAGTCCAGGAGCTGAACGGAACTCAGATTCAGACCATAGTGACGTGCAGCCTATGAGCGTGGTTCACGCAAACACTTTGCTTTATAGGGCTGTACAGCAAGATATGCTGCTTTGGAGACTCCTGCAAACCTGCAGATATTTGAAGCAAGTATAACATCCAAGGAGAGTAACACTAGTCTATTTCAACATCTCGTAAACCAGACAGTTGGGGCTTGTGTTCCTCAACATGTCTGAAAGCAGCAACTTCTGACTGATAATCAGTCCAAGGTAGGAAAGCATTTTTACATAGCAGACCACAAAAAGTAGCTTGTAAGAGAACCGGAAGGAGGATGTTGGTTCCTCTGAGCAACTTAGAGCATAGAATGAACTAGGGTAAACAGGGAGGAGGTTCCACGGTGTGCTACAGCAAACAGCTGTATTTAAATTAATGAAGTGTGCTATAAATTGCTGAAACAAGGCCTGGTGCAGTGGTAATCAGCCTCCAGTTGCTGACAAAGGTTAATAGGGTATCAAACTACCTAAATCAGATGTCACCTTTTCCTGGTTCACATTCTAACCTTAATAAAGAAAAAATAGCATAAGCTATTTGAAACGCTATTCCACAGACACAGAAGAAAATCTAAAAAACCAAGTTTGCATAAAGAAGTTTCTTTTTGTTACTCCTCATTGTCTTTACTGTAAAAAGACTAGGATAATGGACCTTAATCTATAGCTTATAGACCATACAATGAAATGATAGGGAATCAAACAAGTTATTTTGTGACTTACGCTGGAAATTTAATCCATTTAAAATGCATCATTAAGTGCTAGTTGTAATACTTTTATACATCTAAACACTGGAATAACAAATGTCTACACATAAGAGGTTTGGTTTTTCCGTTTATTTTAGTAGAGCTCAGAGAAATCTTAGGAATTACCTGAAAAAAAATAAGAATTTTATTCATACACTGCAATCAGAGCCCTGAACTTTCTTGCTCTCTTATTTAGATTTAAGCTGCACCAGACATGGAAGACAAACACCAAGTCACCACTACAGTGCTGCAACCAAAACACTCCAGCAAGCTTTTATTGAAGGTTATATTAATATCAAAATTTCTATACAGATAATAGAAAAGGTTGTATTCTCTCTATAGTCCTTATTGAAAAAAAAACTGGTTTAATAACCCAGTAAGAGAAACATGATGAAACAACTTCTCGTCACACTAGCAGATTCTTTTGCAAGTAGTAGAGACACTGAGTGCTAGAGACACGAGTTATGCCAAAGGAGATGACACAGGAGGTTAGGTGTACAATTTAAATACAGAATCCAGATCTTCACAAATGTACTTTGTTACAGTTATCTTACTATTCTATTCTCAAGTTTCTGATCCTCTTTTTTATAAACAAAAGGTTTTGATAGCAATAAAATAAGATTCTTCCGATGTCAGGCAGAAGAGTAAAAATTTATCTTCCTGTGTGATAACTAATTCATCCAGTGTGAAGAACTGTTAGAAAGTTAGCTGAGCTAGAAAATTCAGTATATAAAAACACAGCTTCCCTTCGTGAAACATGAGATGCCCTCCTATGAGATGGAACATATGCATTATTTATTTAGGGAAAGGAAAGCTATGCAGTGATGCAATTACAGCAGCACAGTGTAGCTACTGTTTAGAAATAAATTGATGTAAAGAGCCCAAAGCTAACACAGACTCGTTCTGCTATGACAAATCATAGTATGGGGCAACAAAACGGTGTGATCATTTTTCTCCTCACTGTCCAACTCTCCTATTTTCCATATATAAACTTCAGGCTCCCTGGCTATCGCTGTCAAGCTGTTGCCTAACAAATAAAAGTAACACAAATATATAAATATTAACATTACTGTTACTTTGATAGAGTATCTAACTCCATGTAATGCCCTGAATTACCACTTTTATTCACTGTTCACCTATTTTAACACTTCCATCAACTGAAACAAATTATGCAGCAAATGCTTCTGGCAGCCAACCTCCACAGAACAAACCAGGTTTTCAAAACAAAGGAGAAAACAGAAAAACACTGAGCAAAAGAGAAATGAAGCACCCATAAGCCATTCCTTCTCTACCAAAAGGACAAAGAGGAAGATGAAGTAAAGTGTATCAGTCTTGCAGTGATCTTAGGTAACTTCAGCTGTTAAAGTCTTCACCATCTCATCCTCTATGAACATGGCTAGGTTTCTGGCATTCATCCTAATTTAGTTTGGAGAAATTCTAAGCAAAGCAATTTACAGGAAAACTCTGGTGAAAGAGTTGACTACTCTACATCTAACATGATAAAAACGTTCCTGAATTCATATATCTAAAAAACAAATATTGACGTTGGGACACTCACATATCTTACACATCCCCGAGTAAAAAAGTACACTGCGTCTACGCTATTACTTCATTTTAGTGAAGTAACTCTATCACTGTTTGAATAAACTTCTCCTTCAAGTAACAGGTTTCACAGATAGAACACAGCTTTCTACAGCAAAATTTTGAAGTAAAAGTAAAAATTCATTTTGTTTCAAGAGCAGAGAAGTTCTGCCTGTGAAACTGAAGACAATGATTTTGATCTTGCTAATAGTATTTTTTTTCCTTCTGTTTGTTTGTCAGTTTTGGTTCTTCTCTGCTCTAAAGAGCTTTTAAACTTGGCTATAATGTGCTAGTCAAGTGTACTATTTAATTTTAAGAGAATTGTTTCAGAACGGCATGTCTCCAGAATGTGAAACAGTAATTCTGAGGCAGAATTATATATTCTTATCACTCCCTTTAAGTGGAACACAGTAGAATTGGATATCTTCCAGCAGATAAGGTGAAGATATGACATTCATCCCACTAAACACACCATATATGAAAAACATGGATTGTCATATGTTTCTAAAACCTACACTGGTTACATGAGAAAACTCAATGAAGCCACATGACTTTCACATCCAGTATTTCCAGGGTAAGGAAGGAATGGATTTAAGACTTAAGGAAAAGTATTTCTCCAAATTATTTTTGCAGGAATAGAAAAATGCTGATACCTGGTCCTACACAATCTGCTTCAAGAGGGAAATACAACAGCTGGAAAAGTTCTTGTAATTAAGCACTATAATTAAGAAAAAGGTTCACATTTTCAAGACTGCTCTCTGGCACTTTAGGACTACATTTATGGTGGTTTGGATTTGCACTGGACTCCCTTTCTGCCAATAAGTTGATGTTACAGTAGTACGAAGCACTTGCTTTCCTTAGCTATTTTTTACATTTAAATCAAGCTGGATTTTACTAACTTACTGAAAGTAATATTTTACTGAATTACCACAGTGGTTAACTATGGGAACAACAGCAGTTAGTCAAATAAACTCAAGAAAAAAAACAAAACCACTTGATGCCAAATATCTATTTCATCTTTCCAGTTATACAAGGAACTAAATCAGTCATCGTTTTTCTCTAAATAAAGCAGCCTCAGTCTTCAGAATGAAACATTAGCCAGATGTCTGAGAAGAAGTGTCATCAACCAAAAAGGCATAGAATAGTAATGTTGCTTTCAATCTCCTGTAAACCTTTGTATTGAGCAAGAACGCCCACAGAGCATCCCAAAATCTTGGAAGTCAGAAGACTGGCCCTGTCATCTTCTTCTGGACAATTCATGACTCCATAGAAAATGGAAGGATAAAACAGCCAAAAAGCATAGCTTGTTTTTCAATTGCCTGATCCGTGATAAACATGGAGGGTAAGGGAAGCCACTCCCAACTGTGGATACATAAGGATGTTATAGGAAAAGACACAGATCGTCTTTCCTCTTTACTTCGTTAGCTTAATTACACATCCCTCTCCTGTGAAGAGTGGGTACCAAGTATGGAATGGAGAAGAGGGAATTAACACGCTGAAATTTTCATGTTGCCACAGGCTACTCTTGTCCCACTACTCAAAGGAATTACAAGTCAGAACTGCTATCAAGTCTGGAATTTCTCTCATAAAAACTCTGCAACAGGATTTCAGACCCAGCTGACAGTCAGATAATGAAAAACCAGATTGAACAGCAGAAACTTTTTGAAAGAAGTAATCTGCTTGCTGCCAAATGCCTGCCAACAGTGGCTCTTTCCGTGAAGCCTCCGAAAGATGGAACTCATTTTAATGGAGTGATGGATAATGACTACAAAGTACAGTGAAGTACTACCTTATTGTTCTATTACACTGTTATTTACTTTTATTGCTAAAAAACCACGGCCTAGTTTTGTTTGATATCAGGTAACAAGACAAAGTGGGAAAAAGAGAACTTTATCGACACACTAAGAATGGAAAAACATACTAAAATAAATCTAATAATACCCCTTTCCTTAAGTAACGTCTTCTTTAGCTTCTGGATCATACCATATGAACGAAAAATATGAGTGAAAGCTAAATTTTCAATCTCATGCATGAAATAAGTTCAATTTTTCGATGACAGTTATTTTTAGAAGCTGGGACCTACACGGCCAGCATCTTTATTAAGTTCATTTCCAAGAGTGTACACACAAACATCCAGAATTACCACATCCCCAAGATTATGGAAAATCTCAGAACAGAGATTTGAAACGGCCCATGATCAAAATGTTTATAATTTAACGGATAGCTAAATGGCTCCCTGCCCATTCTACCATGCAATTTTCTTGTATTTATATTAAAATGCAAATGCAACTGTAAGTGTTCATAAACACAAGCCTTTTATGTTTCTGCCTAAAAACCATACCACAATTTACATTAATCATCTCTAACTCAGAATGTTTTGCATTTTATTAAAACATACTAAGACATATTTACCTCACGTACATACTCCGAAGTCTCAACTACAGAAAGACAACGCCACAGCAACTTTCAATAATCCTAATGGTTTCTGGGAGGTTGAACTTACATGCATAAACTGAAGATGTGCATTGTAACACTTAAAGAGCGAAAATGCTGCAGTTGTAAGTCAGTATGTGCTATAGTCATCTATACAGAAGGCAGCCAGAACCTCACAAAACTTGTTAGAGCAGCACATTCCTCACCATGGCTTCTCTTCCAACCTCAAGAGATACACTACTATGTAGGCACAAAGGGAAAAATAAGGGTGTACAACACCTTCTTCATTCTCTCACAGTGAGAGGGTGAAATTTCAGCTAAGTGAACTGAAACCCATTAGAATTTCAGACTTGTTTACACAGAGCCATTTCCCTGCAAATACGCATGCACACAGAGAGTTCTAGTCCATCATATGATGAGATCTCATTAATATGGTGCCAATATACTGTATGCTATCAGTAAGTTTTACCATACTCTCGACGTAATATGTTCCAACAATCTTGGCATCTCGCTGCCCAAATGGGATAACTCGTGGACTCTAACCAACTCAGCAGTGCTCTCACAGGGCTGATTAAACATTTGTAACACAACACAAACCCTTAAAACACCGCAAACATGTTACAGACTACGATTATATTAGACAATTTTCCCTGACTTCTCATCACTAAACTGTCCTTTAATGATTCACAACAAATCTGTTAAGAAGCAATAAATCACCAAGAAGCAAGATACAGAATAAGCAAAAGGTAGCTCTGCAGGCAAACCTTTCCACGAAGATGGGAAATTGTACACAACTTCTGAGGAACCACTCAAAATTCTTAAGAGTTCTACGTTGCCTAGAATGGGACGCATGATTGTAGCATGCTGAAGCATTTGTTCTCTGCCATGAAAGTCTTAATTACCAAAGTATCTCCTACACTTTGCCCAAGTCTGGTATATCAGGCAATTTACGAGGCATGTAGTGCCACTTCAGATAGAGCAGCATTCCTGAGACCTCAGACTTGATAAAAATTTCAGGTATAAATTTGTTTTTAAAAAGCAAAATGAAATTGAAATATGTCCTAATTTTTGAAATTATTTGATTATATTTAACTACAAACATCATAGTGTTTTCTGATTTCTTTTATTGTCTGTGTTCCTGGTTGGAGACGGAAGAACAGCCAAACCCCAAAATGTCTGTCATTGGACGGGACAGAAGGAACTTCTCACTCCCTCTCTTGGCTACCCAAGATCTTAGCTCCACAGGAGGTAACTCCGTGTCTTCTTCATCACCTTACGTTGTCTCTGAAGACAGAGGTAAAAGAAAGAAACAGAAATTTCCACTTTGGATTTTAGTTAATCAGTCTCCCCTTATCCTTTCCACTATTTGCTTCATTTTTAGATACAAAATAAGATATGCTCTATGTAGTGTCAGATCTGCTGTACAAAAAAACAAACAGGCTCTTTCATCCTTTCTTTAAAAGTTTCATACCCGTAACTCTTCAGGGAGATTCTCAAGACTTCTAGCGGACTTTTGGCTGCTTTGCTTTCTTTCTTAGGTGACACTTTTCTGAAGTAAAACAAAGCACTATCACTTTGCTTGTTAATGACTACATAGGCTGTTACACTCTTTAAATATTACCACAGCTATGAAAATTGAGCTCGAAGATGACACTGCCCAAAAACTGAACTGCAGGTTGTGAAGACCTATTCCGAAAACCACCGCACTTAATACTCACTCGGGTATGTGGCATGTTACGTTTGCAAGAGAGTACAAAGTAGTCACTTTCACATCGCTGGTAATAAACGTAGCACCCTAGCAGGAATTTTTACACACTGGTTCTGAAATTGTGTAGCTAGTGAAAACTTTCTGACACGTACTGTAAAAATATCATTTTTGCTGTTGAGGATCCCAGAAACAGAAACTGCTTCACTCTCTTGGACAACACTTCTATTTTGCAGAGTGGGGCAAATTCTGCTGCTGACTTTCAGAAACCTCTTGATGGATCCATGGCCAACCACCATGTCCTTTCCAACTGCTCTAGCAATTCACCTCCAAGTAATTGTTTTTGCCTTGTTAGAAGGCCCTGAAATTGCTCAAGATACTCTGCCTGAACACCCTACTTGATTACATTCACTTCTGCCAAAATACTTTTTAAAAAATGTACATGCAATTATATTTTAATTGTGAACAACAGTTTCCACTTCTTTAATTATACGTAATTCATTTGTATACATATAACTGTTTGATTAGGACTGTATTAAATTAATTCAGCAGGTTCAGTTTGTTTTCCAGGCTTTGCGTAGCTTTGCTTTGAAGAAAACGGAGCAGCAACTAAAATACAGACCATGTAAGTAAAGAGAGATCCAGAAAACCAGGCTGCAAAGTTACTTTACTACTAGGTTTAAAAAGGATATAGTCCCAAAACGTCATGTTTAGACTTGATTTCCAAATGTTACTTTTACTGTTGAACTTTCAAAGGTTTTCAGTGGTTGTCAAAATTCTGGGATTCACACCTTGGATGCCCAAGGAAGTAGTGGAAGATATCTACTGCAGGTTTGAAATAGTTCAAATATATAGTTCAAAACGAACTGTATCATTTGAGTTCTAACATAAAACTAAATCCAAACTTTGTTGGACTTAGTCACTAGCAACAATTTACATCCTTACGAAGTTCTCACAATTAATAACTGACGAGTCCAAGTGGGTAAAATATTTTCTAGTGATAAAATCTATTTTCAAATTTAACTCAAACCTGCAATGACAGAAACGAACATAAACATTTCAGATTTGAACTAGCATATGCAAGAATTGGCAACAAGATCTCCTCTCACAACAGTTTTTGTAGCTAACATGAATGACCTAAATTATCGCTCAATCTATGTGAAGACAGCATTATCAACAATTTTTTTAAAAACTATATTCAAGCATATATATACAATCAAGTTTTCAGAACAATATCCATAACATAGATGATTTTTTTTTTTTCTGAGGACCACTTTTAATCTGAGATCTTCAAATATTGTGCAGTACTCCTACAAATAATTATTGCACGCACATAAGAAAATATACCATTGTTTAATGAGCTAGCTAAACCAATTCACATACACACATACAGTAAAAATGCAAACTACTGGACTGTTTTAGTGTCACTCCAGTTCAAACTCCAGGTGTTATTAAAACTACTGCATTGAGCTTAAGTGCAGTAAATACAAAGGCAGGAGGGAGTGTACCTGCATCTGGGAAACTCAAAGACCACTCTCTCTATATGCAGTTGGTATTAACTGTGGCAGATTTAGAGCTGTCTTTAACAGCTATGAGCCTCTAAAGAACACTGCCAACCCCAGAGTTAGGGATGCATTTTCCACTTCACCACAGTTCCTCATCACTCAGATGGTTCAACCGCACGTGCCTGACGAGCCTGTCATCAGGAAACAGTGTCCAGAGTACTGGACCACATGGTAACAAAGAAAATTGACCTCTCACAATCTCTCCTGAAAACCATCTTCCATCTGCTTTGCCTACAGAAGAATATTTTTTTTAAATGATAGCGAAACCAGAAGGGTTTAAAAAAAGCCCAGAATAAAATTCAACTGCCTGTCTCTCGACAGTGACTTCCCAATAAGCTAGGATAAATCACTGACATTTTTAACTACTCTTTCTCCTACTTCACATGCACCGCAGGCTTGAAGAGCTTTATAGCAGGTTTTATGCCCTAGCACCTGTTTTTGAAGTATGGTGCTCAATAATGGTATTGCAAATGATACCACATTTTCCCACAACAGTATTTTCTGTAGGTACAGTTGAATTTATAGAACAGAACGTTGTGTAAACATGGACACGCTGAAACTATAATTCAATTTTCAAGCAAAATAACCGTCTGTACTTCACAGTCCACTGCAATACAACAGTAAGTGCACTAAAAGAAAGAAAATGAAAGGACAACGTTTCAGTACGTTAATTCTGACTTTAAAAGTATACAGATGCACAGAACTCCTGCTGAGCCTCACTCCTGTACAAAGCCTGAAAGAGTCTTGCACTGCAGATGTTTGTAAGGACCAGAGAATAGCAGCTTTGGATTAAAATAGCTAGAACTAAAAAGCCTCTTCACAGAGGAGAGGTTACGGCCAGTTGACTCAGGCAGTTCAGAAATTCTGCCACCTCATCCAGTTGCCTACACACGGAACTACAAGAGTTTCACTGCATTTACGAGCCGGAGAACCACCTATGGTGAACACAGGATGAGCGCAGGGAAACAAACAGCAGGCTCTTTTTAAAGGAATCATGTCATCATACCTCCGTTTCAATTTAGAAGCAGAAGTATTACATGAACTATAATCCTGTACAGAATTCTGTCATATCAAGTTTCACAATTTTTTTTAAGCACTGAAAAGCATTTCACCGGTATTTTTAAGCTACACTTTCTCCTATTTTTAAAGGAGGAGACTGCCCTCTGCTGACCAACAAAGAACAGCAGAGGCAGCTCTTTCAAAACACTATTTCTAGAAATATTAGAGGACTGGGAGGGTCCCTTTCAAAATAATGAATGATTCCAGCAGGAATTTTCCTCTGCAAAAATTGCAACTAACTTAAACGGCTGCATTTGTGTGTCGTCCAATCAAGAAAATTGTCTTTCTAAACAATTGCCTCATTTCTTGGAAGTAAAGTCTGAAAATGAGCTTCAGACTTACCCCAGGTGTGCGAAGTTTTGTGATACCGTATCACCTACTTCTTTTGGGTGCTTTTGCTAATCCTTTTATATCTAGAGTAATAATTGGGAGGACTGAAGTAAGGAGGCAAAATGGTATCTCAGATGAAAAGCTGTTGTTTAGAACAGGGTCACACAAGAATGAATTTAGTCCCAAGACGTTAAAGATAGCAACCCAACATTATTTTCTCTAGAGAAAATACAGACATATTATACCACGGTGATGAGTAACTATTTGAAACATGCCTTGAGGGAGAATTAAAAAAAAGTTTTATGCCATGTGTGACCTAAAAATGTGACAGCTTCTTTATAAATTAGGTACAATCTTCTCGTTTCTAGAAATGTACTGTATTGCTGCTGGCTCAAAAGAGATGCCAAGAAGAGCTTATTTAAAGAAGCACAGCAAAGTACTGCTGATTCCTCTTTCAAGGCTTCAGGCAAAATACCAGTCTCCTGAAACATGATGCCAACTTCTGTCATTAGGAAGCAGGAAGAACAACCAACAAAACACAACATCTCCCCTATACAGGAATCATAGAGTCAAGTTCTACACAAGTAAGAGCTTAAAAAGCTTCGTCCTTTGCTGCCTGGTGTGTGTAGAATTGATCCATAGTCTCACAATCTAATTAATATGTATTTTCAAATGATTAATCTTGCTTACTAACTATTCAGTATTTACAGGGAGAGGTCACAGTAGGCTTTTTCCACAACCATTTGGGAAGCCTTATTTATATGCCAAAGCACAAATGGATTATTCTCCCAAAACACCAGCCAAAGTAAGACAGGATCCTTACAAGCATACCATTACTCATCAAATACGGGGAAATGGGTTTTTGGAAGGTTTTGTTCATTTACTTGCTTGTAGTATGTTTTCAGTGATCTAAATGGTTTATAAAAGACTAGGTTTTCAGAAAGAGTAACACCTATGTGAAAGAAAGCAAAACTGAGGGCTTTTTGAATTAATTTTGATTAAACTGTGTCAGGAAGAAGCTTCTGGGAACTGAATAACAGAGGTAGAAAAGTGACAACACGGTTTATTGAGAAGAACTGTGAATCCTCATTATTAGTACAGCAACTCATTCTCAATACGAAAATGATCCTAATTCCTCTTTGGATAGGGTAGATAACTATTTTAATTCAGACTTCTGGCCTAAAATGAACCACAACATGAACTACATGTGATTAATATTTAGCTTCACTGGATAATTATAGTACTTTCATTTCATGTAATCACCCCACCTACAGAACACAGACCAGGAACACTTCTGCATGTTTGTAGGTAGGCCAGGACATTATTAATCAAGTTAAAGAGAGCACAGCTGGAGGCGAAGAATTACAAGAAATTATAGCACACACACACACACACACACATTTATATATTTATATATATACGCACACACACACATATACACACACACACACACTTCTCCCAAGTAACAAGCAACAGGACAAGAGAAAACGGACTCCAGTTGTGTCAGGGGAGGTTTAGATTGGTTATTAGGAAAAAGTTCTTCACTGAGAAGCAGTGGAACAGGCTGCCCAGGGAAGTGGTTGAGTCACCATCTGTGGAGGGGTTTAAAAGACACATAGATGAAGTTCTTAGGGACTTGGTTTAGAGGTGGACTTCGCAGGGTTAGGTTAACGGTTGGACTTGATCTTAAAACTCTTTTCCAACCTAAATGGTTCTATGATTCTATGAATATATATTTTCAAATGACTGATTTAAATGACAGATTTACTTAGGAAGTTCAACTCCGAGCAGATAAACGGGACTCCTAATGATATATGCTAACCATATAGTTATGGGATTTAGCATGGAATATCCCTTATAATGAAGTGCGAATTATATGATCAAAACATTATCATATATTGGTTCAAACACAAGCAGAACGATGTTGGAGCCCCTCCTATTCTACAGAAGTACTCTCAGTTGCAAACTCTGCGATGCTGTCAAAATGGTTGTTAACTATATTATAACTGATTTATGGTAGCTGAATAATTCCCTGCACTGGTGTCACACTCACTAATTGCTTTCATTTGCATGAAAAAATAATAAAAATCACGTAATGGAAAGCTAGGAAATCGACAGAACAGTTCAAAGAAAATACTAAACTTTCTCTGTGGCACAGGCCAAAGGAACCTCAGAACCCAGGATTACCAGAAGATTTTGATGCTGTTTCCCCTGTATCTTCTTCCTTTCCGTAATTTCCTTTCATAGGACACTACTTGCTGTAACTGTTAAACTGCTCAATACTGAACTGTTTCAAATTCTAGAATATGACTTTAACTAAAAAAAAAAAAAAATTTAGAAAACAGGATATCAAACTCTAAGATTTTTCCATGAAGTAACCAGTTCTTTTCTTCTTTGATCACAAATTGCAAATAGTCTTCCTCATTATTTTTCAAAATTCAGCTTTTCACAATACAGAAAACTCTTCATTAGTTACGGGCTCTATGACAGAGAAAGCTACCAGCATATCCAGAGGCCCCAGTAATTCACCATCACCATAAGTATTTGTATAAAGGCAACTTTGGATTAGCAATCACATTTACATTTCACAAACTGCTAATCATAGACCAGTAAAATATTTTCATTCTATAAGGGAAGAAAGTTAAGACACCAGTTTGAGGTCAACAAGTCTTTTGCTCTTTGTAGGTCACTCTCTTTTCAATTTGAGCAGCAAAAAGCCAGAAATGTTTGCAGTGTTTCCCCCTGAGAGTCAGCACATGACTCAAGTATAATGGAGGAAAAAAACTCCACAAAGAATGAAACAGTCTGGATACGATCAGGACACTCTGCCTGTGTACGGTTATGTGGCTGCTGCTCTGAAGATGCCACCTCAGCCTCTCGCACCAGGGTCACTGTTTGTTCTTCTCCCATATAATTTATTATTTTAATAGGAATACACGAATTCTGTCTGTAACTTTTGACACATCACAAGTACCATACCTCCCTGCAACTCCACTGTTGTAATTGTAAGCAAAGCCTTCGATCAAGGAGAAAATTTTTAAAAAGTGATGGCAACAAGAAGGAGGAGATGGGAAAGAAAATTACATCTTCAAGGACAATATACTGTGGACAGCACCATGTTATACTGTCCCAGGATTACAATTATAAAAGCAAGGCTGTATACACTGAAGCCAAAGGAAGTATTAAAAATATTCCTAGAACAGTAATTTTTAAAGCACATTTAAATCGATGTTGCTATACTGGTATCCCCACTTCTATCCAGAGATTCAGTAGGTAAGGTAAAGAATTCATTGGGGAAGAATGGCTGGAAAGCTGCCTGGCACAAAAGGACCTGGGGGTGTTGATCGGCAGCCAGCTGAACATGAGCCAGCAGTGTGCCCAGGTGGCCAAAAAGGCCAACAGCATCCTGGCTTGTGTCAGGAACAGTGTGGCCAGCAGGACTGGGGCAGTGATCATCCCCCTGTACCCAGCACTGATGAGGCCCCACCTTGAATCCTGTGTTCAGTTTTGGGCCCCTCACTACAAGAAAGACATTGAGGGGCTGGAGAGAGTGCAGAGAAGGGCAATGAAGCTGGTGAGGGGTCTGGAGCACAAGNAAATTTCTTAATGGAAAAAGTTGTGAAGCACTGGAACAGGCTGCCCAGGGAAGTGGTGGAGTCACCATCCCTGGAGGTGTTTAAAAGTTGTTTAGATGGGGTTCTTAGGGACATGGTTTAGTGCCAGAGTTAGGTTATGGTTGGACTCAATGATCTTGAGGTTCTCTTCCAACCAAAATGATTCTATGATTATTTAATAAAAATAACTGAGAAACACAGCTCTAACCATATGGCTATAAATTTTTTATTATTGCTTTTCATAGTAAAGGCACCACCATATTAATTGTTTTCATTTACAATCCTCCCAGCACCACTTTACAGATAAGTCCAGTTTCAGTATTAAATATTCAAGTGATATACCAACAGTACCCATACCAACACAGACACTTGACTGCTGAACCTTAAAAACTGCTAGGGGTTCATACCCCCCCCAAAAATGAAAACAGATGGTGTAAGCAGCCCTTTTATCTTCATCAAGAGGCCTTGCTCACATCAATGCTGTCTTCCAACACGAGTAAATAAAGACATTGGAACAAGCAAAAAGCAGAACAAGTACTCTAGCAGAAACCAAATTACTCATCCAAGTGTCATAGTGGCAGCTTGCCATGAGGTTGTCAGCCACACACAAATGGCATCAAATGAAGCAGGAGACAGCTGCCTCTCATAATCTGCATAATGACGGAGAAGATGCTTAACAGTTTCTAGACAACAGAAGAAGCTGGGCATGCCTACACATTCTACACTTTCATAATTAGATTGTGAATTGCTTTTGCAGGATACAGGGGACCGACTTTGACTATTCACTATATTTGGTAATCCCTGAAGTATGTTGCCTGAGTCAGGCTGCAAAAAAACATGCTGGAACTGAAGAACCTGGTGAGGTTAATAACCTAGGAAAAGAAATCAGGAAGCAGGCTGACAGATGAAAACATAATCTTCCTTTTCCCATTCTTGCTTTCACTGCTTTTAGATCACCTTTCTAAGAAGGCTGAAACCAACTCTAAACCAAAAACAACATCACCATTACAGTTCCCACCTTAACACTTACTTAAAACTTTGACAACGATATGGCACCCATTAGATCTTTTCATACTAAACAAACAGGTTTCCTTTGTTCTAAATAAAAAACACATAGCTGCTTGCCCAAGAGATGATAAATATTCCATTCAGCTGATCCTCAAGACATAAGCATCACCAGTTCGGTTACACAGTCACACATTAGTGTCACACAGTGAAATACAACTGAGTGAGAAACAAGTACCTCAGTACGACCTAGAAGTCATTTCAGAAACACTTAAAATAAAATTACTATAGCAATATATTTTACTGAAACATAATTCAGATCGACACCAATTTTAACAAGTCACTGTGTTAGGTATACTACAGGTAGCAAAACAGTTTTTACCCTCTGTTCAAGCTACAATATCGTGGATTGTTCTCCAAATTTAAAACAGGCTGATCTTTCTGCATTTGTACAAATCTTAATTTTTCACTTTCAGAAGTCACACAGCATGAGTATCACTTTCTCTAGACATCATTTATCTGAATGAGGCTCACGAGTTTTTTTGGATCATCAACTAAGTCAATACTGCACCAGTGACACTGGAAGAGAAAAAAAGTCTTCAGGAAGTGCTGAACATAGAGGAAGAAAACAGACATAAGGAAAAGCAGAAAAGCAAGATGTAATCCTGAGGATAAATGCTAGATACAGCATACGTGCTTCACTACTTTAAAAAGGTGTAGCTGGAAGTACCTCTCAACTCTTAGTGCAAATGAAAACACAGAGCTATGTTAGAAAACATCCAATAGAGGAAATGATGGGAAAAGGACCTAAGACACTTAAAAAGTAGTATACATCATATTTCAATACGTGCACTAGAGTATCTCCAAAAGACCAAAAGGAAGAGACAAAGCAGCTCCAGTGACTTGAAGAAGGACCTTAAAGTAAACTCTATTTATTCATTGATCAGAAACAATCACATTTATAGTCTAAAGAGGTCAATTAGAAAAAAATAATGAAAGAAAAAACGAGCAAAGCAAAAACCTTTGCAATAAAAATTGCTTTCCTTAATATCACGTGAAATGGCTGAAAGAGCATTCTCCATCTTGTAACTAGAGTCTGTGATTCCACTAGTCTATATAGAAAAAAATCATGTCTTTAACTGAAATCTGAAATCAGCGATCGTGCATTCAGAATAGATCACCTTGCCTGTATCACAGTTACCCTGGAGATTAATGTCTAAACTATCATTAATACTGCTCAGCTGGCAAAAAGACGACTTGGCCATGAAAAATTACCAAGAAAACATACGTAGTTCTGTTAATGCACTGGTATGCTGCTGGAGGAAGACAGCCCCCTGGCTGCTTCAGAACCAGACAGAAATCTTCAGACATCAGAACTATTAAATACACAAAAGACCAAAACCGGAAGCTGTAGAGAAAACAACAGCAACAACCATGAACTCATAATTCATGTACCTTTCACCACTGAATTCTGATTGGTACTGTTCATATATTTCACCCACATCATGCTCCTATTATTTTTTTCCTCAGGACACCCTCCTACTAGCCATTACTTCTTTCTTTATTTTTATTCCACACTAAGCACTTAAAACTTACCAAAATATACAGAAATAATTGTATACAGATAGCTCTGATTACCACTGTAATTTTTAAATGTTTTGTCTGCTGAAGGCCTTATTGATAGTTCGATAAACACACCCCTCTTACAGAGAAAAAAAAAACAACAAAAGCCAAAAAACCTAAACCAACCAAACAAAAACAACAAACAAAAAACCTTCACTTATTACTGCACTGCAAAATTAACACACTTTCACTTTCTGCTGGAACACAGTTTAAGAGTCAGACATTTCAACCTTCATTCCCTTTCAAGATGTTGAGCTGTTCTGGATTCTTTCAGAAAGCCTGGAAGTCAGCTTTTATGGCCCCTGGACGTAGGTTTATCACATTAAAAAGATAAAATATTTTTTAAAAGAGACTTATATGGGAAGAGCCACTTTCTTTTCTGGGTATAAGAAACAGAGATTTGAACTGAGCTCATTCTTTGGCAGTATGAGAGCTTTTACTGACTCACAAGCTTTGCTGGATTCCAAAGCCGCATGCATTTATCATGCAGTTCTTGAGGAACTGGGGTTGAGATAATTGCTTTTGACTTTCTCTGTGATACATTATACAGGCTGTTTTATACCACAGCTATAGCTTCAGTTAAGTGCTATGCTTGTCGCAATTACAGTTACTGATTATTTTTATACGAATTTAGGCTACTGCTTATGGAGCATATTTTACTTTTCTATATATTTTTTTTTTACATTTCTGTATGTGCTTTTGTGAATAGTGAGAAGTACCATACTGGACCAAAATTTTTAATAAACCTATTTTAAGAATAAACAAAATGGTTCCCATGGGCTTTTTCCACTTAAAAAAAAAAATCTCTTTCAGTATTAGAGCACATTGTAGGTGCCCCCCACTGCCAAAGCCAATGGCTTCTCTATATGTAAACACCTAAACATTCAGAAAAGCTGACTGAAGTGTAGACATACTCACTGAGTAAATCGTTCTTCATTCAGATTAGCCTAATCCCCTTTGGAAACTAGGTCTCCTCTTAAAAGTTAATCGCCCCCCAAAATGGCTATGGGCAAAAAAAAGAAAAAAAAAGGAAAAGAACATCAGTATTAGAATGGAGACTTGGCTTGTATCCAGACCTCCTGTCCCAGAGCTCATCTGTGAGCTCCGCCCTAGTCTGAACTCTGACTGCGGGGCATTTGAGATGGTCACAGATTACGTATGTTAATGGAAACCGGTATTACAGTTATCGTTTTCTGAATTACTTGGCCCTGGAATGAGGGATTGGAAAAGCCTTCCGGGTGATTTTTGGCCATTTGAGAGTACGGCAGGCTACTGTAATTTTGAAGGTGCTAGATTTATTTCTCCGGAGAAGCACATTACAACAAACGTTCATGAGTCTGTAGCTAAATTAGGTCATTTAGATTTATCACTCACAGGACTACACACACTGCTGAGCTGGATTCTCTGCAAGGAGAATAAACCAGACAGGAGGCCACAGGTAGATGGTTTGCAAGTAGAGGGGGCCAACAGCACAAAGCAAACTCTGTGGAAAACCTTGGGAGAAGCAGGTAATCAGGAATATTCGGTGTACTCCAAGCCCCCACCTCCACTGCAGCAATCCTTGCCCACCCAATGACAGAGAAAGAAAGATGCAAAAAATGACTGTAGGAACATTATTGAGCCAAACACTAAGAAACTTCCGTGATGTCTATCTCCTGTTATTTGGTTTTGCTCATGAGGTATCTACTAGAAATGCTGCCTTCAAATAGCAATAGAAAAAATCCACAGATTACTTCTAGAAATGTAATTGGGCTGCTTACATCGTAAAATATTTTACAGTATTTTAGTACAGACCAAAATGCAGCCGAATTTCACAGGTGTTCTGATTTCCAATATCTAAACTACACTAATATCTGAATGAAGAGATCTACCACACATCTGTTTTTGTAAGCATAGTATAAACTCTCTAAATCTGATCAAGGCTGAAGACCTACTGTGTAAATCAGTCTCAGCTATTGTGCTTGCAATTTTTAAAGTGAGATCTGTTGTTATGCCAATATTGTTCCTACTTCACTAAACAAAGAACAACAACTATATATTTATTTCACTACTAAAATCTGACCTTTTTTTAAAAACTGAAATATTTAAGTGGAGATTTATTGTGTTTGTTGTATTAGAAGATTACAGTTCAATAGAATGGTTTTGATTAGAAGCAAAATATAATTATTTAAAACAAACTTTTTCTTTTTTTTTTCTTCTTTTTTTTTTAAATCAGTGAGAGTCTTAAGAATTCTACACTGCTCTTCCAGACATTATTTATGGAAGGAAATAAAGTAGAGGTGTTCATAGGGGTTAGTGGGATTTCTAAAAAATTCAACAACTGAAACAGATCCTGCCCCTACATATGCCATGAACACCTTTTACGGTACATTACACAACAGAGAAACAGGGAGATTAAGTGACTTGTGGCTTTGTGCAACCATTCAGGAGTATTTAGATTCAACCACATTTGTATATCTTACTGAAATACAGTTCCAAAACATCTCCAAAATGTAGAGACTGGATGAACTGAAGATTCTGTCCACCCTAGTCTCATTTTTCTGACACACTTTCTTTCCTTATCCGATAGTTACATTTTGTGAGTTCCGGATACATTCTGGGGTTTTAAAATTATTATTGTTATTAATAATAATGATAAATGTTATTAATATTTTCAAGAAAGGGCATACTAGCCCCATAATAAAACTGAAAAATAGAAATTTAAAATAAACTCTGGAACTACCTTCCTAGAAAGTAAGCCTTTGGTGGCAACAGTGATTTCTTTCATCACATTACATGCGGCACTTAAGTCACTGATGCCTAGTCTGCCTTGAAGAAATAGTGCTACACTGTTTAAATGCATTACAATGTCTGTTAGGTAGGAAACATCATTAGTGCAACATATATCTTGACAATGAAAGTAAAATGCTAAGTATTATAGAAAAATACACTTTAAAATGAAAAGGTTTATTTTCATCAAGAAGTCACAATTCTATTTAAATTTCTTTGGGTAATTACAGAAAAATATTCAAACTTGTGTTGAAGTATTTTAGGAAATTAAAACAAACAAACATTCCTTCCAAAATTTGCTAGAGTACCAAGTTACCTCATGAACAGTAACCTGTGATTGTTGAATGCACAGTCCAACCGACATGAATCAGTGCAGATTCACTGAAATCACCAGTCTCGTGTTCACCTCCTTCTGGCTGAGGGCACGGGGGGGTGGCACCCTCAGTTAATAGGCAGGGTCCTCAGACAAGGAGGTGCCCAGGCTCAGAGAAGCTTCTGGACCATATTGCAATGCCCACAGACAGATCTGACCAGGCTATAAAACGGGGACCCTGCCGAAGACCCCTTGGAGTGGTCTTCTTGGAGCAGCGGGTCTGTGATCTGGAGCGCTCCCCTTAGACTGGGACACCACCTAAAGAGACTTCCCAGGATTGAGAGCGCCTCACCTTCTCCTTGGTGGGGGTTTTTGTTCTGGATACATCCTTGAGTGAGCCCTTGCCCACCGCAGGGAAATTATTATTTCTTCTGGGTACCCTTGAGTGAAAGAGGCCTGCTGTTTTTGTGAGTGTGTAAATGCCGTGGATCCTCATTATTCTTCTGTGGTCACAGGGTAACACCTCCAACTGCAGTTTACTAAACATTGCTGAGTGCCAACTGATTTCGGTTCCACCTCCCCACCTGCATTGGTTTCAGTTCTGAATTAAAGTTGCTTTAGGCTTATTATTTGCTTGGAGTCGTTTTGGGGTGCCTCTGTGACAAGTGCAATCCACAAAATGGATTCTGGATAACGTTAACTTTACATGTCACCCTGATTTAATTATTTAATATAGTGGAAAACAAATTTTCAGCCTCATCTTGGATGGAATACTAAGAAAAACAAACACTATGAAAATACAAAAAGGGTGTATTCTTTCAACATAACTTCAGCAGAATAACGCATCACAGAGGCAGAACAATTTAAGTATGTAAAAAGGATTTTTTTTTTCCCCTGTGGAAAACATGAAATACATAGAAAAGATTAAAATATATGAAACTAATTTCTTGTTAAAACAGCTGTATTAACTTCTTAAAGAGTAACAAAAGTGTTAGCAAACAGGTAAAACCATACCTGCTTTGTTGTAAAATATGGCATTTATTTCTAGAGCTAGAAGACAATAAGCATACTGTCATGTGGGTTTTGCTTTTCAGCATATATCTAAAGCAAGAGAAAATAAAAATGTTGACAACAGAAATCACGACTACTGTTGGATCCACAGATTAAAAAGACAACAGCCACTACGCTAGGCTCAGAAATAGCAAATCAGTAGAGATCAAATGTTATATGCAAATAAGGAGAAAATCAATCTGGGAAACGAACATGCCATGTCCATATGGTGACTGCTATGCACTTAGTACAGCTATGAGGACTAGATGTAAACCTAGCCTCCAGCTTATTGGAACTGTAAATGCTGAACACTATTTCAAAACAAAGTAAATTCATTCAAAATACACATCAGTGAGATTTTGCAGGGCTGCAATATGGCAGTAAGAATTAAAAATCACTAAAGAAAAAAAATCATGGCATCATCGTAAGAGAACACTGAGCTCAAAAGTTTTTCACGTATTTCAAGGTGTCCTCTATAGCTTTTCTTCAAACATCATTTGTCTGCAAGTTTGTGGACAAGAGTTATTTCTACAACCTCACATATTTAGCCATACGCAGTTTTAAATCACTGGTAGAGGACATATTCAGCACTCTGAAATAATTATATCTAAACTTCAGTTTTCAGTATCATGAACAGCTGAATTTAAATCAAAATAATGAATTAAGTGATCTATTAGTTTTACTACATATTTTAAGTTATTTGACTAAGAGAAGAATAGGAAACAGCATACATAAGTAGTTTTCTTCATTCTGGTCTGTTTCAATTATGTTTTTTCCCCTCAAAAAAAGGCAGATGTCCAAAGGCTAATAACTCCCAGAGCTACACATAATTTTCTGGCTTAATGGAAACTGAAAATGAAATAACTTGGAATAATTGTACAGTCACTAGCACAGTAAACCTTTACAATACTCTTTATCAATGCATTTAGAGAAATATTAAATACAGGCAGAAAGAAAGAAATGGGAAGGTGCTTCACTATGTCAGAAGACAAAAGTGCAACTGGATAATGAAAAATGTACAGAACAAATTTTTCAAATAGCCACAACTTCTTCATACATAGTAAGCAAGGACACCTATTCTCAGTGGGACACTAAAGGAAAGAACATGAATTTGGAGTTCCTTACATAACTCCTTGAATACTTCACAGCTTATTCTACCACTAGTTTCGTGCTCCTCCATAACCCATCTGCACACTTCGAAGAACTCTTTTCAAAGTAGATGCAATAAAAATGAGAAATGTAAGGAAAGCAAAGCAGTTTTGCTATCCTAGACTATTTACAACATCATGGAGAAGCTCCATTAAAAAATCCCATTCAAGGCGCTGAAATCCTCTCCCTACTTCCTTGCAACCCAATAAGAAAAATGCTCCCCATCAACTATTTTCTGGTTCCAAACTAGACAATCAGTAAGATCATCAGTGGAGAAAAAGAACTTTTAGAACCAAGCCGTACTTCATCTTGAGTTTGGTTGTTCTTGCATGTATGTCAAGCCTGATAACACCTCAACATGAGGACAAAACAAGTTTGATAGAAGGCTTACGTTTTAAAGAAAGAGAAATCAAAGGGGAAATGAAGGCAAGAAAGAGACGGCTTTAGAAGAGCTGCTTGAGAATATGAAGCACAAAAAGGTGCAAGCTCAGGCTAGCGTTATGTATAATCAGGTGCATCTCCATTTGAGTTCCTTCTAGATCAGCCTGTGACTGACAAAGGTTTTACCCCCATCTGTCCTCCAAACATATTGGCAATTAACACAAAATAAACTTGCTAGCCTGGAGAAGAGGAAAAAAAGCCCCCTAAAACCAGAAAACCTAACCAAAACTACCAGGAAAGGTGCACAATAGAATTAAATAAAGAACCAGACAAAGGCAGTAATTTCATTATAATTAAGACGGAAACAAGCTTTCCACCAGCTTCATCAAAACATATGAAAAGTCACACAAAATTCCCTTTTAATTTTTTTTTTTTTTTTTTTCAATTGTGATCTGATAGATGGTTCTTTGGGAAATACTGAAGGCTTCAGAAAAAAATAATCTAATTTTATCAACATTTCTTGTAAACATTCAGTAAACAGTTGATACTACTTAAAGAGTTAATGAGTCTTCTTTTGTTCTCCTTTGTTAAAAAGGTACTCAGCTAGTTTATGCAGCCAAAATACAATACTTCATGTGAAAAATCAGGAAAATAAAGAACTAAAATTTCCTAGGATTCTCATGGATGCCTTTTTGCTTTTGTTCACTGAGAAAAACAAAACCCATGTCAACTCCTACATTTCCACCTGTCTAAAAGAGTTAAGGACAATCCATTCAGGAATGCACACCCCAAGAACTTCCAGGCATTAAAACTCAAATGCATTTAATAAGATTAGGAACAGAATATTTATTTTTCTGAAATAAAGAGTTCCTATATAAATTATGATTCTCATAATGTTCTCAGTGGGGCACAGGGGGTCCTATAGCTTGCATTATATTGCCTGAACAGCCCCATAGAGGACCCGCTGAATTCCACCCAGGCCCAGCAGGAAGGCTCTGATGGACAAATTGCAATCACATGTGAGCAGAAAAAAAGGGAAGACAAAGCAAAGTATAACCATGAAGCAGTAGAGAGCTTCAGGAACGTAGGCAACCAGGAAAACACTTGGGGCAGCAGGGTAAATGGGGCTGTTCTGAGAATTACCAGATGACAGTCTCAAATTAGCCTCCTGATCCGCAGGGCTTATTAAAGAATATTTCCTAATAAATTAAGGTAGAGAGGCTTTGCAGCATGCAGAGGCATGGAGATTTTTAAAAATCTGATTTTTTTCCCAATAGCTGTGAATTATCTAAAGGAAGAAATACCTAGGATGTAAGTTATATTTCCTGAACAACAGAGAACTTGTGAATTCAAATCTGTTCTTCTATTTGTTAAAAACATACCTTTTAAAAGAATAATTAAAAATATGTTCCAGAAATAGAATGATAATGAAATATGATACAGTGGTACCAGTGCCCCACGTAAAGGCAGCAAACACAAAGCTATCTTTATCCCATCAAGATTCTGAGATTAGACAGATGATCTGAGCAAAATTAAGTTTGTTAATGGTCTGTAACACATTAACAGTACATCAAAGTAATCTAATCCTACAGCAAATCACTCTGAACAGACCACCCAACCAGGAAAAACGAGGGTATCTAAATGTTTTCACCAAGCAGTTATCAAAACAGCCAGCAGACCCATTTTCCCCAAACCTATGAAGTTCAAGAAGTATTGTTCACCCACTGCACATGTTCAAAACCAGAAGTAACTGGAAATAACAGTACTTGAGAATATGTACAGTACAATCATAAAAACATGTTCAGCATAACGTTGTTATTCTGTAAGTACTGCTACAGGTGCTGCTACAGAATTAGCTCACTTGCAGGAAAAAATGGTGTAAATTTTAAACTATGCTAGTGATGTTAACTTGTTCAAACGGAAGGTGAAAAAAGGTCCATCATATAATACCCTGGCCAATAGTGCTGCTTAATGACGAAGTAAAAACAAAACCAGCATGCAGTTTCTCTATTCACAGCTTTTCCTCAAAGCACATAAAACTTGAAGCTCTGCAAAACATCTGTGTATGCATTGGTACAGAAGTCATAAAAATGGGATAGGATTCACTGGCACAAATATCGCTGCTTTTGGTTTCCTGCATTACATTTCTTGGCTGAACACGCTTTGTTGTTGAAACTGGAAGTGCTTGTTGTTTCTTTACTATTGAATTTAGATTACCCAGAAGAGATAAAAAGTTTGTTTCTTCTCCAAGAAATGACCATTTAAAGCAATGTTTTATTTCAAATCCTCTTCTTAAGATATGATTCAAATACTTCTCTGTTTTCACTTTCATAATAAAAATTGCAGGGTTTTGCACTTGGCAATACATAGGCATTATTAAGGAGTAACTGAAATTAAATTTAAATTAAGTGAAAAAACAGAGGATGCATAACAGAATATCACTCCTCTCATGTTTGTTGCATTATACCACAATTTCAGAAACCAGAAAAAAATGCTGTGCATCTTAGTTGCTAAATGTCAGTAACAAATATATTAGTCTTTCTGTACAGTAAGCATCTAGGCAAATCTCCAGACTGGACAAATAAAACTACGAATAAATTTTTTTACAGTTCCAGTTATTTGTTGTTAACCCTACTGAAGGCAGATATTAAAGCTGCACAGCTAAACATAATAACATAAAAGTAATCTTATTTAGCATACTAGGTATGATCTAAACAACTTCTGAATACAACATTAAAAAACTGCAACAGTTTTAGAATCCTAAATTAAATTGTCTGTAATGCTGCGGGTCTTCTTCCTGAGATGTAATTTTCTGAAACATCAGTAGAAGAATAAAACCACGTATAAATTCCTCATTAGAATGAAATCCCTCATGGAAGGGCAGAAGGGATAGACTGAACCCATGGTTTTGATGGGGAGAAGGATTTCGGGTGGGGAAAGAAAAAAAAGAAAAAAGAAAACCTAAAGCAATTCTTACTTGACTTTTGGTAATTCAGCAGATAGAATAGCACAGAAGAACCTGTTAGAACAACCCAGTTTGTCATCAACTAATTCTGGAGGCAGGTGTACAATTATTTTCTGAGCAGAATATTTCCTTACTATGAAAAAGTATCTTCTGGTAGCATGAGAAAAATGAGAGAAATGTTCTGATTCCTAAACTATGTGCAGGCTAACTGTTCTTGCTTTAAAGTCTCTAGAGACACATGAAGCCTGCTGTCAACAGAAAAGAAACAAGCAATTGCAACACCTTGACAGGTGGAAAACAGATCAATAAGGTCTTGCAGAAAAACAGGAGACCCTGAATGTTAATTTAAGAAAAAAAAAAAAAAGAAAGACTGAAATAAAACTGAGAACTATATCCTGTATCTGATAATATGTCACTGTTTTTTTATTATCCTTTTGAGAACACTATTAGGAGTAAATGGCTATCAAACTCTACAACAACCCTGCAACTGATGTAAATGAACTCTACATAAATACTGAAGTTAGAGCGATCACCTTTTAAATCTATTAATCTATTTACAAAAAACCCCACTTCTAATACAGAAGTCTTTTTAAATCAGTGAAGATTAAATAGCGCTATATACTGGATCACACGCCGCTTTAACACAAATTGTAATTATCGTATTTTTGCAACCTCTACTTTTCTCCTTTATCTTCCCTTTCCATTGTTTCACATATTTTCTGTTGCTCCAAGTATTTCGTGTTGCGTTCTCACCCTCTGCCTCTGTAGCCTTCCAGGTTCTTGCAAGATATTGCCCAAACTTGTTAAACGCAGTTTTTGTTAGTCCCCATACTGCCTATGAACACCTGAGCTTCCAAAGGTGTGTGCAGCTTAAGAACAAGGAAAACTGCAATCTGCATGGTAAATGCGTGTGTAACAGTACTACTACAGCATAAAACTTTATCTTTTATTTATCACCAAAGCTGAAAGAGAAAATTAGGAAGCATACAGAATTTACCTACGGCTGTGTTGAAGACTTTTGTTTGTATTATGTTTTCCAATTTTTCATACATTTGAATGTTAGAAATGACGGCCTCCCAGCACTTCCCTGGGAGATTACAATCTCCTCAAACAAAGCCTAATAAAAACACGTATTTCAAAGACACACACACAAAAAATCATTATGATCTTCAAGTATATTCTAAGCCATCTATAGTCCAATTTTATCTAGAATTTGAGTGTATACTTTACCAGAAAAAGCTTACATAGTTGGAACTATGTCCTTGTGTTTCAGGAGGTTTATTAAGGTAGTTTATGCATTCGGCAAGATCCCGTTTAGGCAGGCTGACCATAAATATGAGGTTTTATGAATATATTAAATACCTTTCTTATAGTTACTAAATCCAAGTTATCTGAGGGTAATTCTGAATATATTGGAGATTAATGAAATGTAGTTCAATAAATCTGTGGTTTAAATCTACTGAGCGGTTATTCATGTTTGGTGCCAGGGTAAGGCCAAGGTACAGGAACATGAAGCTTCCTTCCCTTTTACATCACCAGATCATCCACAGAAGCTTCAAATCTCAGCAGACCAGGAGATGCCAACAGAGCTCCAGGCTCCGGAGGCGACATTTCTGAGCGGGACAGAGCACTGGATGAGTTTGTTGTTACCGGTTTTATAAAACAATTTGGTGAAACGGTGCAACGACAACAGCTGCTGCGTTTTTCCAGTTCTTCCCCAGACAAGTAGGAAGCATACTTCCATCTGATTAAGCACAAGACGAACAATAAAGTCAAATGGAAACACTGTAAATGTTGTCAAGCTGTATGGTTTCTTCGACCTGTCTACATAGTTTGGATCAGTTTACACGAAGTTATTTAAATAAAAACTGAAGTCCATTTGTACAAAAAAAAAGTTTGTTTTTCCCCTTTCTCACTCCTCTTATTTTTGGCATTACGGAGAATCACCGATAAAATTTATTTTTACTTTAAGTACATAGACTCTGCTATTTGGCTGCAAATCAGTGTGAGAGTAAGATTATCCCTACTACCCCTGCACATACTGAACAATATGAGCAAAACGACACGATGAATAGATTACTCTCTGTATTTCTACTCCACTGTGGGGCAGGGACAAGGGACACATGACATGGGGATGGGACATGGGGGACAACTTCTAGTGTTACAACTGCACAAAATTACAGTATTGTACAGTACAAGCCCACAAACTCCTATGAGACTTCTTTTTTCCTCTTTTTGGTTAGCATTTCAAAACATGCAATTGTACATACTACACTTACTTTCATGAGGATCTGAACTAAAGGAGTTTATTGCGTATGGCTGCTGAATTGTGTAAAAGTTAAAAAATTCTGAAATTTTATGCCTTACTTTATATGAACTAATTATATTTTTTTTTCTACTTCCTGAACGTTTACTCAAAAATTCCCCAAGCACTACTACAAACCATGCATGCTCTAATATTTGGAGATTCTGGTATAAAATTTTCCTGAGTAGCCCAACATAGAGTTTTTTACATGAACTGGAATTTGGTCCTAACTTTATTCTCATTATTGTCTTTCTCACACAGCAAATGGTGCTGAAAGCTTTATCTATGCTTTTAACCAATACCATCCAAGATGTTGATTTTATTATAATAGTGACACATTTAGAAACAAGTTAACATAAAATTATTTTAGCACAGATAATTTAGGATTGGCATGGTTTCATCCAGTCTGTTACAAAATTACTTTAAATACAAATATTTAAAGTAGTGTGGAAATAAAAAAGATAAAAATCCCATAAAAATGTTTATCTGGAGATACACAATCATTGATATATACTTTCAAAGAGCTTTTCAAAACAGCTTTTACCTTTTTATGCAAGAACTGCAAACACTGCAGTATCACAATATCTTTTCAAAATCCATATGAATGTCTATACTCAAAAAGCCAAACATTATAAAACTTCCCAAGATCACTATTAACCAGTGCTAGCAAAACAGGATAATCAAGGAACAGTGTAGTCCTCCAGATCCATGGAGACAGACCTTACCCTAAGAGGTGAGCATTATAATCAGTCTCGGTCATGAAAACAACTATGTCATTATAGCCTAATGACCGCTTGGCCACCTGTATGGGGTTTTCTGACCCCTGCGTAATGGCTTACTACATTGTTATTGTCAAGCCAAGAAATAAAAAAATCACGGACCGCTGCAGCGAAGCCCTTCAGAGCTGCACCACACCTAATGCTCACACAGCTCGCTGCCTTCTCCTATGCACTGCTGCCTCTGATCAGCATCAACAATGCCAGTGCCCAGATTCAAAACACGCTGCTTCCGACGTCTGTAGGGCTCCTCAATGAAATGAGGAGAGCCTGGCATCTAAAGGCTTCTTTAAGTCTAAACCAGAGTGCAAGCGGGCTCATAGTTCACAAACACTATCTGCCTTTCTAAGGAGGTAACTGATGAAGCATCTTCTGCCTACTGCATTTACAGTGAGCAGAAAGAAGAGCAGCAGTTTCACTGACACTAGCAATTGACACTAGACAGGTGCACTGACTTGTTCTATTGTAAAAGAAATCGAATCAGAGGAACAATGAAAAGCCCCCCACCCCCAACCCCTGCATGACTGTACGTCAGAATTTACGTAAGTTATCAAGTATTATGGCGAAAACCTGCTTCGTTTATAACACGGATCAGCCACTTGAGCTTCTGGTTTTGGTTCTGTTTTCAAGGCTATTTCATTAATAACTAACGCGAGCTCCAAGTGAAGTACTATCACTTTGCTTGCCTTCTCCTTTTGTATTTACAAGATAACAAGCATGAATCACTTGCATATTAAAACAGTGCTGTATGCCTGAGTTAATGGCCAGAAAGCTGAATTGCTTGTGCTGCTGTTCATAGCTCTGTCAAACATCAACAGAAGGAATTAACAAGTTTATGATCAGCGTCACCATTATTTTTTTCAGCAGCAGTCACACGATCAAAACACTGTGGTAATCGTATTCTGCTGCTAATGCTTAAGGGAAGTTATGAAATGCAGAACTGTTGTTCTTCTAGACTTGAGTTCTTAAGGAGGAGGAAAACCTAAAACACAGCCTGAGACAGCCATCAAGAGAGACAAACACACGGAGCCTTTCTGAAATAAATGCTCTTTCTCTTCATAAACTGAGCAGGACTGAAGAGAGCCTCATCTAACAATCGGCTTAATATTAAGGGCAGTCCCAGAAATTCCAGTCTAGCACCCTGAGGATATGTAACAAATAACTAAAAGAATACCACCTTTCCTTCTCCAGCAGCTACTCGCTGGGTGTTGCCAAGACTTTAAGACAAAAAGTATTGCCCATTGTCAATTTTTCCCCCCCCCTCATATTACTTTTGTTTAATTCTGGCTCATTAGGCTTAGTCTCCCTGCTAAGTGGAATAGGTATAAAGAGCCTCCAAAGCCGAGAGTCAAAATCAGATGGTAGACTAATGACAGTGACATGGAAGTTACATCAACTGCCAGGAAGTGCACGACTTTGCCAGGTAACTAAAAAATCTATCCCACTTCAGCTACTGGCTTGCACAGATTAACCATGTATTTTGAGCCTCAGGAGCAACAACAGAACAACAAAAATATATCAATATACCGAAAATATACAATTTACTCATTGTTACAAGATTTAATTCAATCAAGGTCTACAGTAAGTTTTCATTTCACAGTTAGGGGATGGAAAAGCAATGAATGAAATAATAAAAAAAGAACACAATTACCTAGACGGCGACTCATCAACAACACAACTACGCATTAAGTAGCATTAGTTATTCCTAGTTTGCTTGCTATTAAGTATCCGAACCTAAACCCAAGGATATGAGTACTGTTCTTGATGCAATGTGTTTCTGGTGAAGGATCTCCATAAAGAGTTGCTGTCTATATAGACCTTTAAAAAAAATTATCTTAGTAAACAACTACTTTATTTTTTTTTATGCCTTAATTAAAAGGAAAATAATATTTCAGAATCTACATCCTTGGAAGACAGCAAAAATTAATCAGTTCAAGCAACATGATTTGAGATGCTANAACAGAAACAAGGGAAAAGAGGGAGTAAGGTAGTATAAGCATAATGACCATGCCATGGATTTATATGATTAAGGAATAAAAGCATTAAATATACTAAATAAAACAAAGGCCAGAGAATATTCCACTGTCAAAGGTAACACTAACTGAATTTCAGTTACTTACTGTTGGTAATCTTTCTCTGGATATTGTTTTCCCCCCTATTTTTCATTTCAGTAAGACACTCTCTAATATTAACAGTTCTTGTTCCTCACAGGCTTAACAAAGAAAAGCCTCAGAAAATCTGCAAACTGTGTCTTGCAAAAACCATCTTCATGCAGCTCACAAAACTACTTGCTGAAGCACATTTTGAGACCTAATTTTAATTGTGGCTTATATAATAAACAAAAACCATAAATAAATCCACAGGTTTCCTGAACAGAGTTGTGGGGTTTTTTTGTTTGTTTGGTTGTTTTTTTTTATGGACAGCATTCTGCATATCATGGATTGAGACTCAGCCTTAACACCAAGCATAGGAACGATGCATTAGTCCCCTAAGGAGAGCTTTAATCAGTTCTGTGCTTTGGGAGAGGAAGACAAAGAGCTATAGAACAACCTTTTAAACATTTGAAATATCCTAAGCCAAACTATGCAACCTTTGTTCATGGTCATGAATTCTTATATAGATAACTTGGTATTAGTTTGAACAAGTGCTCACAACATGACTAAGAGGACAACCATTGGATTCATCATAATTAATACTGACTCATAAGTGCCCTCAGGGAAGAAATAGAAAAATAATTATGGGCCAGATCTAGTTCAATTTATACTACAAAGTTTAAAGATTTCTTCAAATACATGTTCAATGTAGTTTTTCCAAAAATGTTTTAACATGAGGAAATAATATGGAAAGATGCTTGATGTGAAAAGGGAGATGTCTGTGGAGTGAATAAACAGAAAGAGCGCTCACACATTCGGTTACAATTTCAACTAGATCTTCCATCTTTATTACTTTGTTGAGGAAAATCAGGAGGAAAACCTTCTAGCATTTGTGTCTAATCTGAAATGGAGGTACTACGGGTCCTGGATGAGCAGCTAAATACTACCTAACTGCGACGAATAACTCCTACTGCAGATAATCTGTATAAAATCAAAGGCAAAGGGGTTTCCACAAGAGAAGGAGTTCTGGGGTAAACCACCCGTTCTTGTCAACTGCATGCAAATCACACGGCAGCTGAACCACAGGCTCCTGTTCTGGGGTGGCAGCAGGGTGTTGATTAAAAAGACTCATGAATGACGAGTAGGTAACTGCAGATTAAAGACGTTAAAAAATAATTTAAAAAAAAGGATGTTTCTTGAGCAAAGCTTTTTGCCAGCTGGAAGCAGCTTAGCATCTTAGATGATGTTTGTGCGAGCACGCTGTCTGTATGGAAGTCACATGCCCCATCAATACATACAGCTTACCAACACTGGTGACCTGAGCCAGACTGTTTCTGCAGCAAGGCTGGCAGCGCAATTAAAAAGAGGTATCTTCTCAGAATTTTCATTGAGCTTTCACTGTCCACCTACCAGGCACAAATCCACTTCTGTTAACAGCATTCAATTAGAGGAGCTGGAAGATGAGGCAAATAAGCTTTGCCTTCCTAATTGTTATGTCTGACTTCTATTCAGTTGCAAAAACCTATCCTTCTGCTGCCTTGTAATTGAAACAGTGATAGTGGAAGGCTAAAAACCAAGTAAATGCATTAAAAAGAGGAGAAGAGGCGGTAAAGCAGGGAAAAAATAGGGTGATGATGGAAAGTATTAGCATGTATTTATTATAAATTGACTATGCACAATCCTCCAATTTCCAAAATTAGCACTCGTTTGTTACAACTTCTCGTAGAAGACAGATTTGTAACACCAAGAAAAAAAAAAGAGGAAAAGAGAGTCACTGAAAGCAGAATTAGCATCTCAGTTTTGTGTCGTCTTGTTGAATCCAGATTTAGGAATAAAAACATCAACACCAAAAGCCCTTCCCTGTGTCTAGAAACTGCTAGTACAATTATCAACAGATAAAAAAAGAAAAAGCCTTTAAAATGCCATTAGACATGTTTTAGCAAAGAGCAGAGATTTTCCTTTTAAATATTTAAAAGAACTGATGCCAGAAGAGGAAGCATTAATTTCACCAGATTAGAGGAAATTTACTGTATCTTGTCCTTTGATTCTTCAGAGAAAAACTGTATTTGTTGAAGCTAGCAACTCTTTTTCTGCTTTTATATAGCCAATATTAAATCGAAAGTATTTTTGAAGCAAAAGTCTTTGTAAATTACCTTACTTACAAGTTGAATTGTAGTTAAATCACTGCTGTTTCATATCCAGAATAAGGAGTTTCACTTCTTAAAAGTAACTTTGCCAACATAAGTAAACAAAAAACCCCACACGAACAAACCCCCACCCTGATAACGTGCGAAATTCCCATTCATTGCCTAGTGAACAGGGAAAATTCCTGGACAGGCACCAGTTTATACCTTCAACCCCATAATAAAGATGAAAACGTACATAATTTTTTAATGGGGTGGGGTGAGAAAGGGTTTTTCTGTCTTTCTATCCTGGTTCTGGTGATAAATGAGCAATATCTACCTCTATAAATTAAAAAGAAAAGTCTTCGACAAACAAATCAGGTCTTAAAGAAATGAGACCTGGTAGCAAAACTTCAGTTGCTTACTTTAGCTTCAGGTAGACCACTTTCTGATTCAGCTTAAGGAAATAGCTTGTTCTTTTTTTTGAAAACCAGTGGAAGGCACATCTAATTACCTGCAATATCTGAAAAGCCAGTGAATAAATGTACATTAAAAATTACCCCTAAAAAGGGTCTGGCATTGACTGGCTGATATTTTCTAGAATGTTTTATTGTTGCATGTGAGGTCTGAGGTCAAACCCAAGAAAGCTAGCCAAGCAATACATGCTCAACACACCTAATAAAGCAAGCTGCTAGGGAGTGAGGCAGGAGAAGAGTTAAGCATAAGGTAGTGATATATCATCTTCATACCCTCCTGACTGCTGAAGCTTTTAGCTTCGGGCACTACTCCAAGCTAGAACATCCTCTGGGCTGACCTAAGTCTCAGCTGCTAATGGATCCGGCAGATACTGCTCCGCTTTCCCTCCTCCATCAAAGCCCACGGTGGTCTGATCACATCTCTGTACACTCACAATACCGTACGGGACTGGAGGCAACTGGGGAGAACCTGAGGTTGGGCATGGGTAGCACACATCCCAAAACCCCACAGACCATTATCTGAACCAGCTCCCGCATACGCAGAGCACGTATTTCTGTTTGGCTGCACAGCGGCACAAGGCACTGAGCCACAAACACACGATCCCGGTACTCACTTCTGCAGTCGTACAGGCTTTGAAGCAACTACAAACGGCTGTGATTAACACTCTGGTACAGGTGATGTCATAAAGGGTGGAAACAGTTTTGTTTCCTACGGAGGTCAAAAAGAGGAAAAAGAGACAATCGCCATACTCAAGTTCATTTGCTTCAAGTTTTCTACCTTTAAAGTAAATGCCATTAATGTTAATTTAACCCACTCATTGGTCTCTAACAGCACAGGTGTCTGCATAGCAAGATGCTCTAAGAAGACAAAAAGACAGTACAGACTAACACTAAGCAGCAGGGTTTGCTCAAAACAGAAGAAACGCTTTAAAGGGCGCAAGCCTTTCCCTTCCTCTGCATTTGTGGAGGTTTTTTTCCTCAGCACAACCAATTACAGAAGAAAACACTTTGCTCAGTTACTGATTTTATAAATAAACTGCAACAGTGCTGGCACCCATAACTTATCATAACAGTGAAGATTTATCGTTGCTACTTTCATTACATTCATCTGCTGATTCAGTAAGGCATAATTAGGAGATGGAGACGAATACAGATGTCTGGATTTTGGGTGCGGTAGGGCTTTGGCAAAACACATTTTTATTCAGCCTTTTAAAGTATCTATGAACTCTGGTTTCTAAGACAAAATGACTCAATAGTAAAAGCACGCATTACATTTTTGCTTATTGTAAGGAAGAGATAGTTACTGTCCTTTCTTTTCACGTAGCTTATAGAGGAGATGTTCTGTATTCTGTGCAAAGCCGCCAATTGCAGACCCAAAATTATGGCATTGTTTTCTGTTCAAATCCTCAGTCACTTTGAATGAGTTACTTTTAACAAGCGCTACAGTAAAATTCCCTGGAACTCTGCACCTGGTATAACCCTGCCTCTGCAAATTTGGTGCTGGAAAATGCAACTAAATCAGAAGTCTGTACTCCATAGCCATCTTAATCGTATTTCATCCAGACATACGAAGCTATGTCAGGTAGTGATCCCATCAAAAAGTCTAGAAGTCCAAAAGGATTCTGAGAACCACATAAAAACCCCAGCAGTATAACAGTTCTTGTTTATTATCCTCTGACACTCTTCAGCAGAATACAATTGCACAAGATCTGATAGGGAGAATACCCAAAGTGAAAAAACACCAAAGAAAACCCAACCAACCAAAAAAAACCCCACCACAGATACAAAACAGAAACACAATCCTTAACACCAAGAAAGAGATCTAATTGCCAAATCCAGAATGGGAGAAAAAATGGTGTTTAGGGAAAAAGCTTATTTGGTACCTTGCTGAGAAATAACTATGTCATGTTCAAAGAACAATGACTTAATGAGAGCATTTGAACACCACAGAAGCATTACTAAAGAAAACTATCTCCAGGGATTAACTCTAACTTTAAAATAGGTTCTTGACAACTCAGTCTTCGTATCAACTATATCACTCACTTCACGTAAGTTTCTACCAAGCCCCTTCCAAGGCATATTTATTTAAATTTCCTCTCATTGTGGTAGCTTCATATGAGAAATCTAATTTTCATTCCTTTCCCAAGAGGAAAGAATTCATAGAATCTAATTCTCATGTAGTTTGGACCAGTAATGCAGGGCACAATGAAAAATTGCATTAAACCAGCCAGATTTTGATTGCATTTTATGTTGGCAAGGTTTCTGTAGATGGTGTCTGTTTCAATACGCTCAGACGGTTGTAATATCCGCCTGGGATGCACTCATAAAATGTTGCTTTCTACTGTATATCCTAGTCAGTAGATGACAAATCGAAAAAAGACCTACCAAATCACAGAAATGCATCCCAATGTGAATTAACAACCTAACTCTCTGAACAGTACTGACTTCAACGAAGAAAAATTTAAAATATTCTTGTTGCAGTTTTCTTATTTGTTCAGATGGGCAATACACCACCCACATTGCTGATTCATATGTTATCATCAGACAGCAGCGCACAGGAAGCTCTACAGGAAGACCACAAAAGAGGACAAGTGTCTAAAAAGGGACAGATAGGCAGAAACATACCAGCAAAAGCATACAAACACCACTGGAATCAGGAAACGACACAGCTAGCGAGCAAGCAAGTTACAGCCTCTCAGTCATTAATACTAGATCCTCAAAAACCTACCTCTTTGAAACGTACATTTATTTTCTGAAACAGAGACGAGCAAAAGCTATGTAATTTTTCATAGAAGGGAGTTGCTGTTTAAAACATTTTGCAATGCAGTGAATGAGTGCTCCGCTACAGCAAGGGCAGCCAGTGCAAGTCATTGTTTATCACACAAGAAGGACGTGAGCTACAAGGCTGCACTGCCATGCCTCTCTCTGATTAGGATGGTTTTATTTATAAATCTGCTGTGCGGAAGAACTTTTTGTTTGAAATGAAGTCTTTCACAACAAGTCTAACAATGAGGTCGCACAATCTGTCTTCCTGGCCAGGGGCACTGAAACTACCCGCAGGTAGAAATTTTAAAAATATACACCAAGACTCAGCTTGGACAAATGTCAACAGGTGTTTAGATTCATTCATCTCTAAGAGCAGGAAGACTTGGCTTGCAAGCAGCAAATGAACTATATACAACACACTCATTACATGAATTCTGAAAGAACATGCTTCTACAAAATAACAAGCCTACACAAATAGGCATAACCCCTCTAGATTGCCAACGGGTCCTTAGAAACTGCCTGACTTCAGAAACCACCCGCACAGTCTATGTTTTCCCTTGCAGAAATACCTCACTCATTCCCAGTATGCAGACTCCTTTGCAACCTCTGAGAAGATCTGTCCATTCATGCATTCCAAGTTTGAATCAGGCAACTTCAGCTCTCTTTAATAAAAATCTATTTTAAACTGCATATACCTCAGTACATCCGTGCACTAGTCAAACATTCTTCATGTCTTTTAGTGTCTCACTCCAACACCGATGGCTTCTCCACCAAAGAACCAGTTAACTTCTCTTACTGCAGAAGAGTTTTCAACAGCTGCTTACAAAGTGGCAAGCGCTTGAAAAAACTCCATTTTTTTTTCAAAAAAGAGAATAAATATTGAACTTATTTCTTCCCCAAATTGTTGCTGCATATCTAAATTTAAAAAAATCCATTAAATATTTTTGAAAAATGTCACCACATTTCATTCTGTCCCGTGCCCTTCCTTTTATTTGCAGACTCTTGGCTACAAGAGAATTCATAATATCTGGTATGTTTCTGCACTGTTTTGAATGGCTTTATTTTCAATCCTTTGTTTTTACTCTTTCAACTCTGCAAAGGTCAAGGCAATATTTAAAAGTTCGAGTGACAAGAAAGTAAAAGAAAGAAAAGAAGGAAAACTAACTAAAGAAAACCCAAGAAGTCATGTTTATGAGAAAAAATAATTAAAGCTTCACAGAAAAAGATTTCAGCTTTCAAGAAGTCCTTTTTCAGCCGAGTTTGAATGAAAGCAGCTTTTGAAAGAAAGGCATAGGGTCAAAAGAATCATATAAAAGTACACATTAGAAGTTTTTCAAAAATATTCAAATATTCTGTCCCAGAAATCATAGGTTTTTGTGATTACATGGGTTTACGAGTGAGGGGAGGAAAAAAAAAAAAGAAAAAAGGTAAAAAAGAGAAAAAAGGCAAAGCCTACCCTCCAAGAGCTTAGAATTGCACAAGATTCTTCCTACTTGACTGTGATGGGTGCCTTTAAGAAGTTTACCTTTCAGATGCTGGTACAATGAATTAGTCAGGCGTTAGTTTTATTCTCTGAAGTTATTTGTACATACGCTGTTATGGCTTAAGACACAGAAATGTACTTTTTCATGGAAAATAATCTTGACTGGTACCTTTAATAAAAATAGACAACCAGCTAAAAAGCAACAAAAACCCGTCTTCCAATCCAAACTATACATTATAATATTCTGTTACTGAAAAAGTGAACTGCTAACTGATACTACCTTTTCATCTACACTCAGCTGAGAAGTGGTATTTTTGTAAACTGCAGAAAATTGCTATTATAGCAGAAGAACTCTCAAAATTCTTACATGGGGCACAAATCCTGTTTCTGCACTACTACAAGTTGCCAGTGGAGTCTGAGAGAATACTTAATGAACCCTGTAGGTATAAAAATATCTGCATGTCTGTTTCATACTCAGCAGATTTCTCATTTAACGAACCTTGAGCAACAGGTACTACCATTTTTACCCACTTCCAAGCAACAAGTTGAACAGAACCAGCAGCAAAGAAGAAACCACTGGGCTACCTCAAAAATAATAATAATTTACTAAATAGGTACTAATACGAGGGCATACACAAAAATCCAATTCCATTTTGTTCTAAAGCTCTTCACAAATGCAATATGTCACAGGGTGGCCCTACAAACGGTACAGTTAGAAAACAAGTCTGCGGTCAGACTTTCCAAAGCCAAGATGATGCTTTTCTTCTATGACATAAAAAGTAAAATCCCTGTAGATTATAAACAGATACAGACAGGATAATGAGTCAACATTAAATCCCATCCCTGTTTTTTTTCTATTCTTTGGATAAACAGAAACAAACATCAAAACAGCCACGTAGTGGTGTAATTAACCCCAAACACCACGATAAGATTTATGAGGCTTACACAATGACTGTGTCAACAGCTCTTCCTCCGCGGCACATCCCCACGGCTCCTCCACCCGGGACGCGGCTGTGCTGGAGTCCCAGCAAGGAGGACGCTGTGCCCAAGGCCTTCTTATGATCCAGTGGCAGGCAGTTACCTTTTCATCCAACTTGTATAACAGGCAGCATTTTGTTCACGGCTGAAGGAAACAGCTGGATAAAGACTGGAGACCAGATGTGAAGAATGTCTTCACATGTCAAGGGCACTCATCTACCTGCTTGTACAGCCAACAGCACATACAGAGAGCTTAAGTTCTCAAACCAGCAGTCACAGCTTACCGAACAAAAAGGTACCTAAAAAGAGAGAGCATCTCCAAATACACACGACTCACGACAGAATCTGCATTTTGGAATTTTTCAAGTAACACTCCAAACTAGCAAAACATGTACATGCAACCCATTACTACACCATCTCTATAAACTGGCTTGGAAGGTTAACAGCTAAACAATAAGCCAAATTTTAACTCTGGTTGATAGGTCACATTAAGAAAAAAAGAAAGTCGTCATCAAGAAACAACCTCAATTAACAAGTAACACCTTTTCCGCAGTATCACTTGTCCCAGCCACATGCCCACAAACTCTTATGTAAGACAGGGACATGAGAGTTAGAGAAATGTTAGGAAGGATTAAAAGCAACTCTTCGTAGTTACTACCCCTCCAACACGATATTAAGCACTCTTTTATCATGCTTGAGACTGTTCACAGAAATGACCTGCTCATAACAAATGGTTCTCCTACCTATCCACTGCCTGAGGTCCACCATAACATTAAACAACCTATAGTCAAGATCTGTACACTTTTTTGCCAAAGCTGAAGCATGTGACCACAGCCTTATGTTTGTTATAAAGGCTATTAGAAAAAAATTAGAACATGACACAACTAACATCATGCTTAGATTTCACTTTGCCAGCCCCCTCTTGTAGAAGCAAAGGACTGACATCTTGCCTCTCACCTCCACACAACCTCCCAAAGTGATAACAAGTGCAGCTACATGGGCCCATAGTCTGAAAACAGGCAGAGGCAGGCATGTGGTTGGGCTGATGAAGCATGATTATGTGTTCAGTTCTTCAAGTGCAGACTTTACACCTACCTTAACCGGAGAGAAAAAATAAAATAAATTAAAATAATCTTTCAGAAAAAGTAGAGAAGCAAAGGAATTACGTGAGTACCTCTACTGGGCAATACATCCCACAATACAAAATAAATTATATTTGAGGGAAAAAAAAATGGGGGGAATGGTGTTTCGTTTTCTTTTTAAAACAACGTCTTTGCTTAACATTAGCCTATTTTCTAAGCCAAAGCTGAATTTTATCATAAGACAAAGCCTTCTTGCACCTCAGACATTGTAACTTCTACCATATAGAAAGTACAAACTGCGCAAGAGATTGACAAAACCTGCAGAAAAGTATGGTCCATTTTAGCTGAAGATTTCTTAATACATCAAAGTTAACCTTATTTCAAGAAACGTTTGTATGTTACCAGAAGTGAAGAACGAAGACATGAGATTTCAAGAACTTTTAGCCATTCTACATAACTCAACCAGAACATAACTGGATCCAACTTCTCCAGAAAAGTTTACAGCAGGAAGGAAATAATTTCATAATGTTTCAGAGGAAAATATGACAAAAACATTTCAATATGAACTTACTTCAGAAATAAAAGCTGGATAACCTTAACATGTCTTCTGTACAAATGAACAAAATAATCAGGAAGCTGTTTCTAGGAAATAATTATATATGGCTATGTTTATATATTTTCTGTTTAAAACTGTATTATATCAATACTTATATTTACATATATTTTACATTTACATATATTACATTTACATTGTTGTTAATTATGAAGAAAGTCAGAACCATTCTAAGAGCATGAAATCTCATTCCCTTAAAATAAACAACAAACTCCTGTCACACAGAAAAGTTGCCCTGAGCATATTTCACATTTTCATTACTATCACCTATTCATTCTCCACACTAGCAGAAAGAGTAAAATGGCGAAACTGGAAAGATTAAACACAGACATCACACCCCACATGAGTGTTTTTGTACATGACTTATCACTTCCCATTAGCAAAAGGCACTTAATCACTTAAAATGCTGTATAAAAAAAAAAAACAAACAAACCAAACGAGCTTCACTTGAAATATAAAAGGAGGAAGGAAGAAATCTTATTGCTCTGCAAAAAGAGTAGCTAAAATTTAGTTTTCAAATTTACATTGAACTGCAGGCACAGACAGTTCCTCATTCTGTATGAGTGAAATTATTTTACTGAGGAAAGTGTCTATCTGTGTGGTATTTTTTTAAAGAAATATATTCTCAGATCTTCACAGGAATGTTCAATCCTGCTTGGAAAAACATCTAAAACTCACACTTCTTGTGGTGTAAAGTACGAAACACTTAGAATATAACAGAGGAAACAAAAACATCAGAGAGTAGAATAAAATGGTAAGGCCACAGGTATGTAGAGAAAGACCTGCGGAGGTCAAATGTATGTAAGACTGGAGAGGTGCCAGAGAAAAAGGCAGGGCATGAGAGGAGTAAATGACTGACAGAAGGAGGCTGATAAAAAGACGAGAAAGACAGCTGGGGAGAGGCTGGGATCTAGTCAGGATTGTCAAAGTCCTCACGAAGGACTCTCTACAAAGCGCTCAGGAGGAAATGGTTCACGGCTTTACTGCAGCTCCTAAAGCTCCCCGAATCAATGTCCACAGGGAGGAAACACTATCAGGGAGACGGGTTTTACCTCACGTTATGGTTCCTGGTGGGGGTGGGGGGGGGAAGGGGGGAAAGCTTTCTTCAGTTTTTGTATCTGAATGCATGCTGTTAAAGGACCATGATATTTACATGTAACTATACTCTCTTCCATGTTGGCCAGGGCTGCAGCAACCTATTTCTTGCCAAAATAATGCATCTGAAGCTTCCCAGTGTTAGAAACATTTAACTCTTCCACAAGGCTCCTATTTATCGGGTAGCTTTTCTTTGGTTTTGAGTGTCTACAGAAGAACACCTGAGAATACTTAAATACTGAGCACTATGATACATTAAACACTAACTAACACTATTAGGATCAATCTCTTTTTCATGCAACCTGCATTAAGCCTTCCGCTCCACGTTCAAGATGCTGCAGAATACTGTTTGTGCAGATGGCGCCACTCAGGTTTCTCCATCTGCTTGAAGAGCCACTTGATTATCTCCGTTCCAAACCAATTTCATTTCAGCATCCCAAGAATATCATTCTTGCTTTTAATGAACAACCCAAACCCACAAAACATCCCCCGCACCCACAAAAGGCCAGAAATCCCACATCAATCTGACAGTCAATAACCCTCCCGGAGTTTGCACAGTCCTGCTCTGGATGGAGTCCCTCACACTCTTTGCCTATCAGGTGAGTTGTGTGCAGGAGGACCTTTCCTCCAGCCTAGCTTTGTTCAACATCAAATTTCAGCCGAGACATCTAGAACACTTAACACCCTCACTGTTTACCGGAGATAAAAATTTATGCAGTCTGACTCCATAGCCACTCCTGTTGCCCTACTTCCCGTCTGTATTTTTATTCGTTTGCTCCAGTGGATTTGTCTTAGAAGAAATGAGCTAACAAGGTAAATGTGGACTCGAAAATAACGCCGGTAAGATTTTGGACTTTGAAAGCATTTCCCCTATCTGCTTACTTTTACTGCAAAACATTCCTCAAACTGAACAGGGAAAAATACATAAAGCTTCATCAGAAAACACTATTAGAAACTTAACAGCAAATGTCTATGCGTACAATAAAAGTTACGTTTTCAGCTTATTTACAAACTTTCTTGTAGCCTGTTCTGTTACTGCCGCTCACATTAGTTATCTTGTTATGAATATTTACAGTCTCACAGGAAATTATGGGCATGGGATTCAAGTAAGGTTTCCTGCCTGCTAATCACCCCCAAGTGACACCTTCCTGACACTGTCTGCTAGAGCAGAGACACAACTTGTCTTCTGGAATTTACACTGAAAGGGAATAGTATGGGGTAACAGTGGTAGTCGGTGTCCAGTACAGCAATACATTGGTTTAGTACAGTAACAGACTTGGTAGAACTTCTTAATGACAAGGAAAAAAGAAAAAGCCACCCATGTATATTGCCTACCTTCAGCAACATTAGTCATGTAAAGAAAAAAAAATTAAGACAAGGAGAAATAAACAAAGGAAAGGCTTCTAAGCCATTATGAAGAATAATGAAAGCATAAGAATTCAGAAGATTTATATCAATGGTGTTATTTCAGTATTTGGAAGGAATTACAGAAGCATTGAAACATGGTTTGGCTCTCTAAAAAGACAATTTGTAAAAAAATGAACCTGTATTTTAGATTTTTAAATGTGCATTTGAATACCTGCAATTGCATGAGTTAGTCCTGCACACTCACAACATTTTGTAAAAATAGGTAATTTTGAGCATTGTTTATGAACATTTCTATAAAAAGACTGAAGTTTTCCCATATTTCATAAAATATTCTAAAATTCAAGAGCCACATGAGAACTGCACAACTCCCAGCTAAAAAATAAGTAACGGAAGAACAATAACACCCAAAAGGAAACTAAAAACCAGCCCATAAGCCACCATTTCCTATGACAGACAAATTCCTAAGAGATCACCCTCACCCATCCTCTTAAACCTCAGTAGAGCTCATATTCTGAAGTTTAACACAAAAAACAAATGTCTTTCATGTTATAATGTTGTACAATCAGTTCTGAGATATTACATTCTAAATACTAATAGTGATATTTATCAATTGACTTTCACTACTCTGATGATAAACCTTTAAAAACAGCCTAGATTATTATAAAACAGGAGATTTCACTCTCTGCCTCTTCAGCTATATTGGTGACGACGAAGCCAACGCAACTCCACAAGAACTAACTTGCTAAACTTAAAACTTGCCTCTTGTTACATCAATTATATTAAAGTAATCCAACCTAAATGATGTTGTGAACCACACAAAGATTGCAAGTGCCTATTTAACTGTCTGATACAGGAGCATTTCGCATTTCAGCAGCATTCAAAGATGTAAAAAACCTCCAATTTTAATAATTCCCATTTAAAGGTAAGAAAATTGGTACAGGAAGAGAAAAGCATTTCTATTCTAGTCCCAAAAGCCTACCACAGAACACGAAGCAATTGACAAAAAAAGCGTCCTTTTTCTTTAGGCCTAAACATATCAATACCAGCTTGAACTGCAGTTTGCTAAACTATTGTGCAAAACAACTACTGTGCTAAAAATATGTTGTTACTCAAACTTTGAGATATTCTCTCCAGAGATAGGACTTCCTGATAGGAGATTCAAATTAATAGGAAGTGCCCTTCCTGTGTTTTCCAGACTGCTAGGCTAATGAGTTTGTTTTCAATGGCCTTTAAATAAAATAAAAATTAAAAAAAGAAGAAAAAAAAGAAGCAGATTAACCAATCGATTTGCTTTCACAGCTTTACAGTGAAGTGACCTTGTATACCAAGCCTTAAATGCAGCAGACTGCAATCTTCTCTGCTCTGGCACGATGCCGTAGCAAGTTCAGTTTCCCCTGTATTTCCAAAAGAATTTGTACAAGAATTACCTTGAGACCCTGTCAGTTGGTGACTTCTATTTCACTCTGCATGTAGCCCTATTAGAAACTGATGGGAATGCTTGTGAAGGACCTGAGCACAAAGACTTCCACTTTCAGGAAAGTTGTTTTTATACAGAGCAAGTGAACAGCTCTGGACATGTGTATACAGCTATGCCAAACCAAACCGACTCACTCCAACGATATAAAAACACTGTAAATTCAGCACATTTAGCTTAAACAATAACTACAGAAAACACACTCTGTAGTATAAGTAAAAAAAATTCCTGATTTACAATTAGGACTTCCAGATGCTATGGCAAAGTGATAATCAATATCAACTTTGAAGAAAAAATTATTGCGCTTTACAATCAACTAATTTTTCAGGCCAGCATGCTGTGTGCTTTGTGCACAGCACGAACATGGAGTCAAAAGGCTGGATGACACATACAAATGCAGTTTCCTTTTTAATACTAATTACACACATTTGACTTTGATTTGTGAGGGATGAGAAGAAACTAGAAAGCGAAGGGACCCAATTAGATTAGAAGCCCAGCAGTTTCTTTTACCAACTAGGACAAATGTTTCAAACTTTCTCACGTGCACAAAAAACCCCACCCAACATTCAAGAACATTAACAATATGGATTTTGACAGACAGGATCCTTTTGACTTCCCACTGAAAAAGCCAAGCTCCTCCAGGACTCTGTCGGTGGTGTGATGCTGCAATAACCAAAGTGATGACCATCTGCAATGACTTTGGCAGAAGCAAATGGAGAAACAAAGCTTCTCTAACCTAGTAACAAGCTTTACCTTTCCTAATCATAGATTAGATACCTTAAGACATACACGTGAGTTCAGTTTTAACAATTAAGCTTCACACATGTAGACACAAAAGATTTTCATCTTAACAGAATTTTATTTCATCCTGTCTTCTCCAGTTAACAGAAGCTTACTTCTTTATCGTAAATGTCCCTGCTCTTTGATAGTTTCTGATATTTAAAAAATTATTAGAATAAAAGAACTTTGGAGTAATTCATCAGAGGAATTATTATTTTCATCCAGGATTGCTAAATTATAATTACTCTTTCAAAAGACTGAAAGGTGAACCCTCCACTTGTGTGATATCTTAAATTCTCCACCTGACAAAGCTGCTGATAATGGCTCAACACAGTAAAAATCAGAAGTTCTCAAGTTCTGTTATCAAATTTGTACCGCTTCCGTGAACAAGAAGTGGGAGGTATAGCCTTGTAATCCTGTGCCTTACCACATATTCAAATAAACATTATGCATTTCACTCTCCTTCATAGAATAGTTTGGGTTGGAAGGGACCTCCAAAGGTCACCTAGTCCAACCCTGCCTTCAATGAGCAGCAACATCTTTAACTAGATGAGGAAAGAAGTCGGACTGGTCAGAGACAAACCATCCAAATATTTCCAATCTATTTTGTCATTTTAAATTTCAGTAACGGCAATCTCAAAAGAATCTGATTATTTTAAGGTCTTGCGTTGAAAATTTTATTTCACAATACATTCACACACAAACAGGAATCCTCACCTACTTTTGTAATAATTCGAATTTTTTTCAACTTGCAATGTTAGTGGCAAACCTTAAGCAGTAAAGTTCTGCTAAAGATCAGAAGAATGGTTTAACTGTGCTCTGGCCAGAGCATGGATTGCCTAGGAGGAAAGGACAAGGGGTAACTGAAGTCACAGTCGAAGAGCAGCCTGCCATTAAACAACCTCTGCCCTGTGACAAACCCTCCAGGCATCTTGTTAAGAGCAGCTCTCTTGTTAAAACTAGCACCTTTGTGTTGTGCAAAACCAGCAGAGAACTAAAGGCAGGACTGAAATATGCCCTTTTTTTCTGAACTTTTAGTATAGTTTCTGTGATGTAATTTTTTGAAACCTTCAGCACATTTCCCAAAATAAAAAGAGGAAAAGCTTCAGCTACAGAAATAAACAAAAGTCTCACCTTGTTATGTTCATACTTGTATGGGATTTTGAGGGTATCCATGGCTCTGATCATGGCCTGCATTGCTGTAAATATATTCTGGTACACCAGTTTTGTAAAACCTCGTTTGTCTTCATCAGAGTAACCTGATCCATGAATGATTCTCATCTGTTTGATAAACGTGCTTTTACCACTCTCTCCTGTGCCTGCAAGACAAATAAGAATATACTTCAGCCACTGGACGCAAACATGACTTTTCTGCACAAAGCAGACAGCTTGTTCAGTGCAGGGCAGAACACTGTCAAGTGGTTATGGTGCTTGCTACAAGGACCAGTTCAACAACAAAACAGCAGTAACACAGTAAGAAGTGAAGCAACACTGAATTAAAACTTTTATTTTGAAGAAAAAATAGAAGTAGAAAAAAGATAGCAATGAGTTAATAACTAAACTAATAACTAACACAAAATATACAGAATATACCACTGTGTATTTAAGATTATAGGCATAAATTTCCATTCCTGAAGATATAGTTCTCAACAACAACTAACTTTAGGGAGTTACTACGAGATTTTCTATCACAAAAATTAATAGAATATGAAAAAAAATTATCATGCTTGGCCAGCCTTCAGGACATTATGGTAAGCAGCAATATACAACCAATACATATATTTGTCAGAAAGGCAAATAATATAACAGTTACAGTTTTGCAAATTTCAACCTCATAAACACACAAAATCAGCTTTAATTAAAATTTGCCTCATATTTGTTAACTGAGTGTCATTACTTCCTTTAAATTTCCTTGCATCTTTGTACTTTACACAATGCACAAATAATAACTTGTAAATTAACATTCTGAATGTTTAACAATTTAAAGATCTGCTTGTTGGGAGTTTCACACAGAATATTTCACATTGCATTTTTTCCTTTGGCCCAATTTAGTCTCTCTATGATTAGAAGAGCTTATCTAACAAACAAATCATATGAATAACTTATAAGAAAGAACTGAAATTTAGAACAAACAGTTGCACAGCCATATGAATGCTGTATGTTCACCTATTTACTTAGCCCCCTAAGAAATGCAGTGCATTTACTTGCATGTAGTGCTTTTTAGCCTTTCAGTCTCAATTTTATTTTGATCTTTTTATAAAGCTTTAACATCTTATTCCTGTTCTAATATTTGCCTCCCAGGACAAAGAAAGCCTTATGCTTTACATGATGTTTTAGGTGTCTCAGAGTAGTGTATTTCATAAGCAGTGCAATGTAAGGTTAAAGTATGATGCTTTGCTGACAACCCTTAAGTACTTCTGAGGTAGTACACTGCAAAATCTAACCTGGAAGCCTCTAAAAGCTTTTGTCTTTATGTGACTGCTCACTCAACTCCTGCTTAGATTTTTGGCTAACACAGCTCATACTGTGAGGAGTCAGGTTATGATTTATAACAATACTAAGGCCTGACATGTGCTGGGAGCAATGCTATTAGTTCAAAGCCAGAGCACTATATATAGGCAGAACAGGTAGCCATAAAGCCTAAAGGGCTATTATATAGCCATTATCACCTGCAAATTGC